>VZRF01013122.1:244946-275418 GCA_013396875.1 Vireo altiloquus | reverse complement strand
GGGGCCGGGCGGGCCCTCGGCCCGGGGGAGGATCCTCGCACCCCTCGGGGCGGGGGTGACCCCCGGCCCGGCCCGGGGAGGGGTTTCGCACGGAGGCGGGGGCACACAGGGAACGGAGGGAAAACAGCCGAGAAACATTCGAAAACAGAAATTAATCGGAGTGCCAAGCCGCGTTTTAGAGAGATGCTTAAGGGCACCGGGCGCGTTTTAAAGTAAAGCTGCAAATCACGGGGGTTTCTCCCCATTCTGGCAGCCTGGCTCTGTTAAAAGCGCAGGTTCTGAAGTGTTGTATCGGCATTTGGCGCGGTCTGAGCTGCTTCTACTCAGAACTGGGTTTGTACTGAATCTGCTGGAGTGGGAAAGGACCTGGCTTGCTCTGAGAGGAGGGCAAGAATAGTTTGCCTTAAAAATGACTCAACAGGTGGTGCATCGCAGATCGACTTCAGGAACATAAACGAGAGAACAGTGAGAGTGTTTAGAATAATTAGTATTTTTAATATGCAGAAGAGCTGTATTTAATGGCAGTAAATATCACAGTTTGTCACGCTGTATTTAAGATAAAGCTATTAAAGGTCTTCGTAAATGCCAGGCTGTTCCACAGGTGCTGTCTTGCACCCCTCTGAAACACCTCCTCTGTTCCCCTGAAGCACCTTGCCCGGCGTATCAGTCCAGACAAGATACTCAGCTGTGGGAAGATTCATGCCTGCTCTTGCCCGAGGTCCTGTGAAATCACCAGTGGGAACCACGCACTTGGCTGTGGCTCCTCAGCCTTCTGCCCTGGAGAAGGTGCTACACCTGATAAAGGGGGTGGCCCTGGGGGATAAGGAGACCATAGCAGCTCCAGCAGCAGCTCCATGAGCAGTACCCCAGCAGCTCTCCAAGCCTGGGCTTGGGGGGGTGGTTTCTTTGGTAGCTTTGGTTTTGCCAGGCCAGGGAAATACAGGGAATTAAAACACATTTCAAGGGCACCCTTTTCTCACCCTCTCTTCAAATATAAATTTTGAAACTTCACTGGCTGCAGGAGAGGAGGCAAGAAATGACCAGAGGCATAATCCATGAGCTGCTCAACATCATTTTCTAATAATGAAATCCTTTCATAATCAAATAAAAATATATTAAAATATTTTTTAAAGGACCACATTGTATGCACTGATCACTTTCTTATCTGAAAATTCCCTTGCTGTATGATTTTACTGTCAAGGCTGCTTCATATATCCACTCAGTATGTTGCTGAAGAAATACAATAAAACAGTAAATTGGCATTTGAAATTTGTAAATACCCTTTTCTATATGAAAAAACACATGTGCCTTCTTACTGAAGTATTTTCCCTAACAGTTACGCTTCCACAACTTAGATTTAATTCCTTCAGTCTGTAATTGTTCTCTTGTTCTAATTTATTAAGTGATAAAGAAGAAGGAATAATTATTGAAACAAACAATCATATTCCTGTGCTGTAAAAAGAATTGCCCCACCAGGTCTGATAGCTTGAATAGCTATGTCTAGAGAAAGAGCTGCATGTTGAAAGAATTTAAAGACTTTATGCATACAGGTTACCTTTGAACCATAGAAGTAAAATCTGAATCCCCTTCTGAGAATAAAGAACTCTTGTTCTTTCCCTTCAGGCCAACGTGGACCAAAGCCCTAGCACAGCCAAATCTTCCCAGCCAGCCCTCTACGTAAGCAAGAACCCTGCTGAAAGGTCATTCCTACAACACTCAAAAGAGGGGAAGGTCACAGCCCATTTGAGGGCTTGAACATAAGATGTATGGTCTTCAGGAGGGTCACAGGCTGAGACAATAACCTGCTGACAGACTCATGAATGAGGGAATGAATGCGTGCACTGGGAGGGAGAAGCCTGGGTGTGATGCCAAAAGGATTTTCTAAGAGCATCTTACCAGCACCTTGGAGGAGCTGCCGGTGCCTGCAGTGCACACTCCTCGCTGAGCTGAAGTTTGTCCCTGCCCTGCTGCCGGCACAGTGGGAGCATCGCAAGGGCTTCCCATCGACCTGCTGGCACCTGCCTAAACACCATGACATGATGGTGTTCTGCTTCCAAAAAACACACCAACTTCGGGCAAAAAAACAGGGGAACTGAGACAAGTGGAGCTTTAAACTTGCAGGATTACAGCCTGTACAAAGGGCCAAGACAACCCACAGCACAAGTCAGTGCTGCCTCAGACACCTCCTAAGCCTCTTAAAAGGTTGTCGATGATCTGCTCTGCCAGTTTGAACGGCCAAATATTTTCATTCAACACTCAACCTCATGCCAAAATCAGGAATTGTAAGAAACAAAGGAGAGGCCTCAGAAAATGGTAGATTTTTGTCTACCATCACAAGGAAAACTCCATTTTGGGACCCAGGGAACAGACTAGAGCCCCAGCTACAAAAGGCAGATTAAAAGAACAGATATGAAGGACTCTCCAGCCAACCAGTCTTGGGTTTTTGCATATAGCTTGCTGGCTGTATTTACATTAACTGAAGTGTTGCTCAGGCTTGAGTATTTTCTCATTTATCCCTGTATGAGCCAGCTGAGGACGTTGAATGTGGACAGAGATGCTCGCATGTAATCAGCCTGAAATACTCATAAAGCAAAGCTCCTGAGGTTAAAGCATAAGCTCTGCGCCTCCCAGTCACTTTTTAAGCTAATTAATATCCTTAACTAATATCTGTGTTGCCTTTGGACACTTTTATTTAATGGATTTTCCTAAACCAGCCTTGATTTGGGATGAAGATCCCTCGAGTTCTGATAGCGTTGCCAGGTGTAACCGGAATTTATTTCTTCCATTAAAAAGTAAGACTTTAGAGCTGCCTTTCATCTTCCTATCTCCCTTTCAGGCTCCCACAACACAGTGAAAGAGATAAGGTTAGGACTGAAGCTGGTAAAATCCATGCATGACCTCTTGCCCCCCAGCAGCATCGCGGTGGGAGTTCCTCCCCAATTGCTGTGCCCCGGCTTTGCTGACGGATCCAGGAGATGCCTTTCCCATACAATGCCCAATTTCAAAAGAGAACAAGGACAAGATACTTGCTTGTATTTGAATCCTTTAAAACCATAAAGCATCCGAGCTCTCTAAGGCTTTATTATGAACTTCAGCAACACATACATGATGACATGGGATCAATATTAAGTTCAACTTTCAGGAAAGGACATTATTTACAGCTCTAATGGGCATCTAAACTTCCCTATTAAAGTGCTGAACAATACACTTGTTATCCACCAGCAAGTCTTCAATGACACAGAAACACGTGTCCCCAGCAAACCCCATGCTCTGAGACATCATTCCAGTTCCCAATGCTTTCCAAATAAAACTGCTGGAAAAACAGGAGGAAACAGGTGTTGGAGACATTATGAATGAACTCAGTGCACACGGTCATTGTCTGTGCAACATTTACTATAAAGAAAGCTTGGGGAAATCCGTTCACTAATAATTCATTGTTTGCCTATGAAAAATATGTGTGCTAACAGCTTGCTCCGCAGTCATTAAACAAAGCCACACTCCTGTACCTACCCATTACTTTTGCTTTTTAAGCATATCAACATTTTGTTGGTTTGTTTGGTTTGGTTTGTTTTAAATCTGGAAAAGAAAGCATATTGGGAAATTTTATTACTGCTTTTCAATGTATTTTGGTCAAAAACACTTAACTTTCTGTTCACTGAAAGCTGGGGTTTTATTTATTTTTACTACGTGACAATAAACACATAGGTCTTCCTTTCATGCATTACAAAATGGAAATATCTACAAATTAAAATCTAGAAAAAAATCTTAGAAATCTTGAAGTTGTCATAACAATATTTTGTCAAGCATGATGTGGGAAGGAACAGGAGCCTAGCTCATGGAATCATAACAGACGCTAAGCAATTTTCATTCCAAAAAAGCCCTCAAAATGGTGTTGAGCAGCAGCCTCTGAATTCAACATTTTCTAAACCAGCATACGAGATGCCTTGCATTGAGTAGCACCATTAGATGACCCAATGAAGGAGCTGCCCACATGGTTACTCTTGATTTTCAGCAGTTGTTGGGAGGTTCTGGAGGACAGAGAGACAGCTCGTGCTAGGTACCATATAAAAGAGAATGAGATGGCCTTGATAGTCACAACCTCCCACCAGTCCCAGACAGAAGTACAAAAAGAGACAGAAACTCAATTAATCAACAGCTGAAGCAGACAATATTATTACTGGCAAATGAGCATCCTTTCCCTGGAAAACATGTCTTGTTAAACTGGTATTTTCTGCTGAGTTCACAGGAGCTTACAAAAGTGATAACATAGATGTGATTCTGTGAGGAGGCCCTTGCCTCATTTTCACCTGGCACAGTGAAAACCAGGATAATAACAAATCAACCCAGAAAACATCTGGTGGACTGAAAAGGAGTTAACTGGTTTAAAAATACATGATATAATTTAAAATTTTGTTGGGAAAATAAGCAGTTTGACTGTGTTTCACAGGAATCATTTTCAGCCCTACTTTTCTGAGCAAGGCCTAGAAGGGGCTATGAAATTTGCTGGTAGCACATCAGTAATGGGAAAAATAAATGGTAAAAAAAAAAGTAAGATCAAAGTGAATAAAGTTCATCTATACTGACTAGAACCATGAAAAGGTGTTAGTTAACACAGCAAATGCAATCTTGTAACAAGGAGAACCTAGGAATGTCACAGAGCCAACAACTCTCCCTGAGTTCAGTGCATCTGGAAAGAGCATCACAGACATGATGTGTCATCAGGTTGCTGGGGTTTGTGCTCTGGTTATAGAGGTGATGCAATACTTGCACATAAGAACAGGTGGTTATCAAACAAGAACAGGCTTTATCACCTGCTGGGTTTAATGTTGTTTGCGAAAAACAGCTCAACAGGTTTAACCTCTGGAGAGGCTTCAGAGAGGAGCCGCGAGAATGACTTAAGGACTGAAAAATGTGTATCACAAGATTCAAACAGCTCCATTTCATTTGTCAGAGAAGCAAGGGCAAATATGAGATCATAACATGAACTAATTAAAAAAATGAAAGCAAATCAGCAGAAGTCATGTGGACTGTTTTATGGAGGAAGTCAGAGTGAATTATCACATTTATTGCTGTCTTACTTTATCATCAAAGGTTATTTCTAAGTTCCCCATTGAAGTGTATCAGTCAACTACAGATCTGTTCCTGCTGACCTCAAATCTATACTAGCACCTGACTTGTGCCAGCAACTCCATGTAACGTACAGCAGTCTTCAAGGAGTCCAAGGAATATACAAGTGGCATAAAGCTTCCTGTGCTCCATCCCAAGTCCCAGTCTGCTGGTACTCAACAGCTCACCAGTGCACCAAGAAACAGCTGGAGTCTGGGGAACTTAAAAAAAAATATTAAATTCTTGATTCAGAACACAATGTGTTGGGGGAAAAAAAGCTGCTAAATAATGTAACAAAAATACCAGTACACTGAATACCCACTGGTTAAGCAATGCTGACAATATTAACAAGATCATCCAGTTGATGGAGAGCAGTAAATTCTCACTGAGGTCTGAGGAACACAAGTGCCCAAATGGCCACTGAAAGGAGCCTCTTCCAACCACCCTGGTCCCACAGTCCAAAGGTCTGAAAAGGACAATAATCTAGGGATTAGCTTTGCCAAGGAAACCTATGGGTCCTCCTCCAAAAATCGTAGGGCAGTGTTGTCTTTGGATTAAAACTTCTGAACATAATCCCAGCCCACACTCCCAGCTCCGTGACCTGACATGCTCTTCCCCAGTTTCCCAACATGTAAAAAATAATAATGTTGATACCAAACAAAAATAGATTGACTTACTATATTTGTGACTAATTCTTGATTCATACTATTTTAATAGACAGACTAAAATACAGACAGGAAAATGTTATTTGCTCTGTTTCTGCTGAGTCTTTGCCAACTGCCCTGAACAGCAAGAATTTAAAATTAACTATGCAATTCTACTAAGCAGATGCAGAATAGTACAAAAAAAGTGATTCAATTAGTCTGTAGTCAAAGCTGCTCAATGCCAACAAATGATCTCTCACCATAACTTCTGAAACCTGTCCCACAAAAGAACACATACCAAGATTTAATTAAAAAACAGCTGTTACTCATAGCCTTGATCAGCCACCTGGAACACTTGATAACAACTGGTATCCACAAGATCCTTTTGCCAAACTCTTAATATTTTACTCTTAAATGAAGTGGTTGCTAATTCAAGAGCACAGAATTCTGTGACCCAAAGAGCCTATATGGTAGATTTGAGTTGAAATTTATATTATGAGATTATGTATGCATTCAAATATAGAAATATTGAAATATATAATGACTTTATTAGGGGTGCATTTATTAAAGGTGACTTTCCAGTAGCTGAAGGGAGCCTACAAGATAGATGGAGAGGGAATTTTTGCATGACCATGGAGAATGACTTCAAACTGAGAGTAGGTTTAGATTGGATAATAAGGAAGAAATTTTTTACTATGAGGGTGGTGAGGCCCTGGCACAGGTTGCCCTGAAAAGCTGTGGCTGCCCCATTCCTGGAAGTGTTCAAGGCCTGGTTGGATGGGACTCTGAGCAACCTGGTCTAGTGAAAGGTTGAAACAAGATGATCTTTAAGGTCCCTTCCAACTCAGGCCATCCTGTGGCTCTGCTTAGAGTTGAATCCATCAAGATGTTTGCCTGTAAAAGTTGCAGTTAACCTACTATTGGTGGAAGTGCCATAATCAGGTCTTCCCAACTAATTTGAGTTCAAAGAAGTATTTCCAGTGTCCAAAGAGGATTCTGGATGCGGTTGTTCTCCTTACACTTAGGTTTCCAGCACTGCCTTCTGAACTTGCATCTTCAACTCTAAACAAGTAAATACAATGCCCAGGCTTGTTATGAGTTTGTTGACAACGGCATGGAACAGTGATAATGGATTAATAAGGGCCATCCCATTAGTTCTGGGTTTTTCATTAGAACATCAGCATTGAAAGCTTCCCTGCTTTGCTCATGGCATGGCTCTGAGTAAGAGGTTGGTATCACCATGGGCAGCCTTGCACAGCTCCCTTTGCTTTTCCTGCTCATCCAAGAGATGGGAGGGAGCTGCTGCCAGCCCCACAGAGGCACCTTCTGTGTGCCCCCTTCCCCAGCCTCTAAGGCACAGATGACTTCAGGGATGCATCATTTCCCTTTCAGTCATCAGCCATAATCTGCTTCCTGAAGGCAGCAATTTAGAGATAGAAACACAGGTTATGAAATGCAGTCTAGTATTTTCATGACAAATACTTCTTACTCTGGAAGAGCTGGTCAAGGACCACACCACCAAGGACAGCAGCGTTGAGACAGGTCTCATCTCTTACCCAAAATGCCAAGTTACATGATGAAGCAAAGCTCTTAGTGCAGGCCTGTAACTAGAGCAAAGCACATTCCCAGCTGCTGCACAGCAACAATTGGTTTTGAAAGCCTACACATCATAAATTAATGGACACGTAGAGACAGAGGAAAAAACCTTGGTCCTGTGCTAGGGATGCCCAAGCTGGATGCTCAACAAGACTCTTCTCTCTCTCCTCAATAAATTCACATTTCTTTCAGCAGCCCAAACAAAATTGATTTTTAGAAGGTCCCATAAGAGTTCTGTATTCGCAGTGAACCTTCTACTTGAGCTAACTGAGAAGCACTTGTTTGTTGTTTTGTATCTCCTGGAGTTTTTTGCTGTTGTTTGTTTTAATACAGGGAACACTGTTGTGAAAAACACAATTACTTGATATAATCATACACAGCAAAAAGTAATTCTTCTTCCTCTGCTTACTCAGAGTCAGCTCAGTTGAATGCACCAATTCTCCAATTTTTCACAGAATAACCCTCATGGTGTATGTCATGGGGGAATGACAGGCTGCAGCCAGAGCAGCGCTAATTTGACATTACAAAACAAAGATACAAGGAATTAAATAATTAGAGCCTTAATTACAGAGCACAATGCATGTCTCCTTTGATAATCTCTTGAACTCTAAAGATAAAAGCAGGGTAGAAAACGTGCATACAAGATGTGCAATAACTGAGAGTTTCAAAGCGTTATGGAGCACATGGTAGTGTGCTCCATAGTATTCCAACATCTTAAAAGATCAGTCTGTTAGAGCAAAAACTTCTCCAGTTGTCTGGGCTACTTCTGCTATTTTGTACCTCCCTTCCAGCTGCCTTCCCCTCACCTCCTCTGCCAGCCTCCCCTTGGCTCACTGCACTTGTGGGCAGCTGGAACTTTTCTTGCTGTACTACTGTTTGATAATAGCAGAAGTAACAAGAAGTAGCTTATTTCATGTTTCTCCCTACTCTTCAAGTTCATTTTAAAAAAAATCAATATGTATCATATATTAAGTCCATTGACTGGAAAACAATTTTTCCTGAAAATTTGCCTGCTTTTCTCTCTCTCTCTTTTTTTAAAAAATGATTTCAAATACTATCCTTTCCACTTGCTTTCAACTTCTCTCTCAACTTTCATCCTACCACATCATCAATCTTGTCAGTTAGGCAGAAAAAAAAAAAATCAAGATCCATTCAAGCTCAAAAGAGTTTGCAGCACTCTAAAAACCAACTAAAGATATTACTTAGGTATTCTGTCCCTGCACGCTGAAATTAAGGACAGAAATACCAATAATGAAAAAACAAACGAAGATGCTGATATTTATCATGAAAGACTGCTCTAGGCTGTATCAAATAGAAATTCAAATTCTTATTCATGATGCTAGATACAGACAGCCAAATCTCAACATATTCCTACTACTTTAAAAGAGAGAGATTCCTCTAAAGGGTAAACAAATGATGAGCTGTCTAAGGTAGGGGTCCTGAAAACAAGTTTTATCTAAGAAAAGCTTTTCTAGTCCCTGGAGTTGATACCCAATTAATGCTTCTAGTATTCTAAAGGGATTATCACTTGCTTGAAAATAAACACAAAAATTCTGCTACAAAACTTGGTTTATGTTTTTGATGGATTAGTAAAATAGCACAGAGCTATGAATATAGGTTTTTAATTTAATATTCTCCCACATATTATCATCACTAAGGATTACTCCCATGGCTTACTGGCACTGTTATTCTTCTGTATCTCAAAATATGAGATAAATAGAAAATATGAATAAATAATAAGCTACATCATGCCCCACTGTAAACAACCAGAAGCATTTTGCTGAGTTCACCTTATATTGCACTAATGAACAGAGCACTTCCTTACCCCAAAAACAACAAAAAGAGTTTTATTACCATTCAAGTAACTCTAAGAATTGGACTATATTTTTATGGTGGGGCAAAGAAGTGCATGTTATTTTAATTTGCTCCCCAGACTGGTCCAATATCAACTATGACCTGCAGCCCAGTCTGACTTGAACAAAATAATTAGCATTTACTAAGATAGAACTCAGTTTGAGCCTCAATTTGAGATGCCTCTCTAAGAATGTAACATCAGCATTTTGTCTGGGATTCACTTAAACACTTAACAGGTTTTCAGTTATAAAGTTATATTAGAATACCAGGCAATTTTTCCCCCTGCTTGCACCATTTCCTATCATTTTTGTGTCTAATTAGCCTATATCTCAGTACTAAAATTACTGCTGGCCTGTTCTCAATGTACCTTAATATGATGACTGAAGGAAAAAAAAAATCCAATTAAGATTTATGGGATTTGACTCTTCTTTGCCTTAAAGTTTGGCCATGTAATTTAGCATTTTACCTTAATATTCTACTCATGTAACTAGCAATGACATAAGCTGCAAGGTATAAAAGAATCAGACCTGTTTGATTACATGAAATTAAACATTTCTCATTTTTATTAAGCATTCTTTCACTGGTGTCAGGCCATGCCCCAAAGAAGAGATTCTAATACTGCTTTTAAGCAATTTAGAGATTTTAAAACAGTGTCGAACTATGCTTTGAATATCCTAAAATGTGCTAGTTGTGAGCTCAATGTTATTTTCAGAGGCAATGAGCCTCTGAAAACAAGATTGGTTTCCAACCTCTAGTCCAGCTACGCAGAGTTCAAATCACAGACGAAGAGAAAAAAGAAGACTCTGCTGCTACTGTTACAGCACTTCACTAATGTGAGTAGGAAAAAGAAATAAACCTGAGAACAAGCTATTATTAGTTTTCTTCTGCAGATAAATATTATTAATGGTGCTTGGTTTACTCTCCAACCACTTGGCCCAAAAGAAGCAGTGTTCCACTGACCTTTGCCTTGGAAACTCTGAGGTTTGGTTCATCCAAGTCTCAAGAACAGGAAATAGAAGAGGAGGGAAGAGAGCGAGGTAAAGAGAGACATCTGCCTGAGGATGCCTTCCAAAAACTGTGTGTCCTATTGATATGGTTTGGGAATGCATTCTATTTCTATCACAGACACAGAGCATTCCTGGACAATAAAAAGTGGGGGACCTCTTTGGCTAAACTGAGCAGTGCAGGTCAGATTGCCTGAGCTGGGGAATGCAGGCTCTGTCTGCATCTGAAATGTTCAGTCAGATATTGTTCCCTTACGAAGGGTCATTGTGTGGTTTTAAATCTAAAGGTCAAGCCCAAGAAAAGTGTCCTTAAATAAGTTCATTTCAGTCTACTTTTACCTGTCACTAAGAGCCAGCTCAGCTGAACACCTTACCTTGCAGCATCCTCTGAGCACAGCCCAGTAGCACCAGGGTGACTCTTACTTGTGCCAGGGGTGCTGCACTCCACTCTCTGCCCACCTGAGAAGCCCCACACTCACCAGGGCAGTAAAACCCACCTAAAACCCCAGCCTGAACCAGCTCCAGCAACCACCTTTGTGTCACCACCTTCCAGGGGGAGCAGAACCTGGGATGAAGGAGAGCAAGAAGGCGTCCACTGGGGGACTGGGAAGAGCAATGATCTTCAAAGACCTTCTGGTGTGCAGGCAGAACCACAGAAAAGCCTAGAAATGTTTAATTACAAAGTCTTTGAAGGAAAAAAAAAAAAAAAGACACCTCAAATTCAATATATTTCCTTTCATCCCCTTTCACTGCACATTACAATCTGGGATCACTGTAAGCAGCATTCATACCACCGTGATCCAATTCATTTTCCAAGTACTGTGAGGATTAAGCACATATGAACCAGAAAGAAAGAAAAAATAAACCAACCATCACACATGAGAAATAAGGTCTGGCTGCCATTTCAGGGAATATTAATAACTAAAATTGTTAACAACTGACTGACAAAAATTGTTCTGCTTCCTGCTGGTTTAACTGCTTCTAGGCAAAATTATGATTACTGCTAACAAGTCTAGAAATCTAATAAGCCTTAGTAACAATACAGAACAGCAAGTCAAAAAATAACTACACTTTCTAGTCAGAATGGTTCTCCTGCAGCCAAAAATACAGTGTGAAGGTGACTTGAAAGAGCCAAGTGAAATTTGCATTTGATACTCATGAGGGAAGGGACTTTGCACACAAGGGCACCATTTAGTTACATTTCAGGTCCTGGTAAATCGGCTCACACTGCCATATTAACTGCTAATCCAAAGATGACAGATATAAGGACAGTAAAGCTGCTTCAGAAATATTTTTTTCCTCTATTAAAATTATTTTTCTTTCATTACGAAGGATCATGGTTTGGGTTGGAAGGGACCTTAAAGACCATCTAGTTCCAACACCTCTGCCATGGGCAGTGATGACTTCCACTAGACCAGGTTGCCTAAAGTCCCATCCAACCTGGCCTTGAACACTTCCAGGGAAAACTTTCAGACTTGACAACACAATGGAAATTTTTCAGCCGTAACTCCAAGCAAATGCTTGTGACTATAATGGATTTACATTTTTTCCCCAAAATAGAGATCTTTGTGGTACAGTTCATGGTAGCTACAACAAGTCCCATCCAACCTGGGTCAGACCCCTAGCACAGATCAGATCAAATTTCCATACATGACAAAACTGATCTTCACTCTGAAGTGCTGCCTGCAAGATTCACAGCAAATAACCTATGCCAGTACTTCACTAGAAGACATTATAAAGCTCTGAAATGCTCCAGCAGATGCAGATGTTTTGTAGAGACAGAGAACCTACAGATTAAGCTACAAAATGTGGCTTTGTCACTGAACAGGAGGGGCTGAACAGTGATCTCCTTTTTTTCTTGGTAGCTACAACTTAATCTGTATTCCCCTGCTAAAAGGACTGCAACAAAACTCTTTACAATGAAAGGATAATTAAGTCACATTATGTGCAGAAAGTCATCATTTGATAATGATCCACTAATTTCAGCAAGATAAGACACTAATCACTTATGGTAATCAAATTTGCCCTGGTAATGCAGTGACTGGACCCTGCTGGAGCAATTCAGAGATGTTCATTAGCTCTGCACCCAGATGCCACCAGGTCACAGCGTGTCTCTTATGGAGACATTCCAAGGCTGGGAGGACACCCCGTTACCTCCTGATCCATTCCTGTACCAGAAAAGGCAGATCCTGGATTCATCAGTCATACTTACTGTATGAGTCTCCAGCCACACAAGTACTGGTGTCTGGCAGTTCAGAATCGATGATGCTCAAAGAAAGGCTCAATTATTTATTTTTCACAACATCGTCTACACCCAAAAGAAATTACGGTGATTTTTTTTTCCGACATTGAAGCTATTATTATTATTTATTATTTAATAAAAGTATATCCATAATGAATCTAATCCATACCTAATGGCCGCTTAATCCCATGCAACTCATCCGGGAAAGCAAAGGAAAATGAGGTGTGCTTGGTTCTGTCCAGCACCACCAGGTGGCAATAGCAGCCCAGCTAACCCATCCCACAGCATGCCAGCAGCACGAACTGCTCGTTCCCCTTCTGCCTTTCACTCTGCCCTACCCCGAGCTTTTTTAAACTTAAACCAAGCATCTGTAATAAAAAGGACCCCCACAGCTACTCCTGCTTCATGAGATAGTCCAAAGACTGCGTCCAACCTAAGCAGCTCCCAAGAACCCGTGACTGACACTTCCAGTCTGGCAAATCCTGCTCTTCTTTCACTGAAGGTGTAGCTGTTTCATGCAGATATCCATCACATTCACTTGATTTCTGCAAACTGACACCCCTTCGATGTATTTTGGCTCGAAGAGGGAACAGCATGCAAGACTCCACTCATTCTCTACCCAAACACTGCATATATGCCACAAACCACATGATATATGCAAAAGCAGGAGAAAAAAAATACTTTTTGATAACCTGAGAATGACAGGAGTACACCAGGATTTAAACAGAAATCTAGATCCAAAAAGTGGCTTATATTTCTCAGATTTCACTGAGTTCTTTATATAAAAGTGAGTTAGGACTGTATGGTCTTGCTTTACCAACTATTTTAAGTTAAATCAAGAGGCAGAGGTGGCTTGGTGTATGGAAATTAACTGCCATTTCAAACACAAGTTGCAGACATCACACTGAATGATGATGCTGTAAACCAAAGAGCAATCAAGCTTCATCCAGTATCCCAGGCCTACAGTTTCTAAACTTCTCGGCAGTCTGGTAAACAGATCTGAAGGGTTTTTTTAAATGGAGCTCTAGGAAGAATATAATCCTAGGTAAATTCATATACAAAGCTGCATTTCTGACCTGACCTCACCAGTATCCTAGTTGGAATTACAATAAGCAAAAATGAGTCACTGACCTACACCTGCTTTTCAGACTTACAGTCCCAAGTGCTCAATTACTTCAGACCATCAGGAACTTTCAGCTCCAGCACCAGAGATCAGCATTCCCTCCCCAACAATACTTCTGGCCTGCAAGGGTAAACCCACTGACCTAAGTCAAAACCCATTTTATATGACTCTTAAGTAGAACCTGGAATAATTGGCATTGTAACCACTGCTCTCTACTACAATTTTCTGTTAAATTAACTTTTTAATTAAAAACCTCATCCAAGCACTGGGAAAGGAAATGTGGTAGAAGAAAAAGAGGAAGGGGGATTATATTCTCTTGTCTTCCACTCATCACAGTAGACTTCTAAAACTGAGTGTGTTCATGCGTGGGATGGATTTATCTTCTGGTAGTCAAAAGCCACAGCATCTTCTTGTCAGAGGAACAGCTGCTCAAATGCAAGTTACACACTAGGACTTTTCGTTCCAAATTGCTTTGGTCTTTAATTTCAGTTCCAGTATTGTCTGTAATTCTATTCATAAAGCTAAATTATGACTTGAACTGCAAAATTCATTCTATCTCCTTCAGAATTTAAAACGCAAAATCAGAATATGAAATGAGCCACTGACTCCAGCTGCAATACATTTCTTATTACTCATTTTCACCCACACTCATTGGAAATGTAGTTCAAATGACAACCTGAAAATTGGTTTTAATCACAACTAGTACGTGGAGATTCCCTCCCGCCTTTTCGTTCCTTACATCCCATAAGCACCCAAAACAAGGACATGTAGAGTGGCAGAACATGAGCCAAATACCTCTCTAAGGTACTCCAAGGCACCACACACATGAACAGGTGTCAAGCTCTAAAAAAACGAAACCAGATACCAAAAACCCAAAACACCCTTTGATTTGATTTAATTATTTTGGGTATTTAGCCTCAGGCCTAACACTGCAGCTGTTCACAGCAGCCACTAATACTTCTGTACCATTCCTAAGCCAGAGGACCAACACCTCCCTTTCAGCCTCTTGAATGGAAGCAATGCAATGTGGTAGAACCAGCCAGAGACCCACAAAAAGGGGAACGCTCTTTGGAGGAGAGCAAGCACTGCACCACTCCAGAGAGCATGGCAAAAGCTTCCTGAGGGGAAAGTCCTGCTTATCAAAACTGATTTCCTTTTACGACAAGGTAACTCACCTGGTTGATCAAGGGAAACCAGTTGATGCAATCTTTTGGGATTTCAGTAAAGCTTTCAATACTGTCTCTCAGAGTGACCTTCTGGACAAAATGTCCAGCACAGAGCTGGACAAACATATCGTGATGGGTGAGCTACTGGTTTGTGGGTTGGCTGCAAAGGGTGACAGTGAATGGGGTGGCATCAGACTATCACTAATGGGGTTCTGCAGGGCTCCAGCATAGGCCCTGTGCTCTTCAACATCTTCATGAATGACTTGGATGCAAAGGAATACTAAGCAAGTTTCCAGATGATACAAAACTGGGAGGAGCCTGCAGGGAGGCCCTGCAGAGAGATCTGGACAGATTAGAGGACTGGGCCATCCCCAACCACATGGAACTCAACAAGGGAAAGTGCCAGATCTGCACCTGGGATGGGGCAACCCTGGATGTACAGACATACAGACAGACTGGGGAACGAGACGCTGGAAATCAGTGACATGGAAAGGGACCTGGGGGCCTGGTCGATGGCAAGCTGAATATGGGTCAGCAGTGCTCTGGAGCCAGGAGGGCCAACACTCTCCTGGGTACATCAGGCACAGCATCACCAGCTGGACAAGGGAGGAGATTGTCCTGCTCCGCTCTGAGCTGGAGCGGCCTCACCTCGAGTGCTGGGGCAGTGCTGGGTGCCACAATATAAAAAAAGACATTAAGCTGTTAGAGAGTGTCCAGAGGAGGCCACAAGGATTGTGAAGGGCCTCGAGGGAAAGCCATGTGAGGAGCCGCTAAGGGCACTGGGTCTGTTCAGCCTGGAGGAGAGGAGATGGAGAAGACACCTCATCACAGACACAACATCCTTGTGAGGGGAAGAGGAGGTGCAGACACTGATCTCTGCTCTGTGATAGGTGACAGGACCTGAGGGAATGGCCTGAAGTTGTGTCAGGGGAGGTTTAGGTTGGATATCAGGAAAAGGTCCTTCACCCAGGGGGTGGTTGGGCACTGGAACAGGCTCCCCAGGGCAGCAATCACAGCACCAAGCCTGGCAGAGTTCAAGAAGAAGCATTTGGACAATGCTCTCAGGCACATGGTGTGACTCTTGAGGCTTCCTGTGCATGGCTGGGAGCAGCACTGATAATCTTTGTGGGTCCCTTCCAACTCAGCATATTATGTGATTCTATGGAACAGGCTGCCCATAGAGGTAATGGAGCCTCTCCTTGTGGAAGTATTCAAAACCCACCTGGACACATTCCTGTGTAACCTGCAGTAGGTGACCCTGCCTTGGCAGGGGGTTGGACTGGATGATCTCCAGAGTTCCTTTCCAACCTTACCTATTCTGTGATAAGAAGACCACTTAAGTCAGGCTTTGTTCTGTGTTCAGTCTGGTAAAATTTGCAGAGCTAAATGCAAAGCCAACCTGCAGTAGCTCTAGATCTCTAGAAAAGAAGCTATTTTTAAACTGCAGTAGCAATGTGGACTGCATAAATTAGCATAATCTCAGCCGTCACAGATAGTTCTCAGCTGTTTTACATACTACAAATTAACACTCTGCAGATTCCTCGCTTCTACAAACGTGGTCAATCATGCATTTCATGGGGCATAAAATCTCCTTCTTCCATCCTCCAAAATCTCAACGGCCTTTTTTTTACACTTCTCTTTTCCTTTTCAGAGCAGTACTATCACAGGCTCAGGTTCCATTACAAACCTCACAAGGTTTCGTGTGTAACTGGTGGTTCTGTGGCTGCCTAAATGCAGGACATCCTTCTATTTTCTCAGCTGATGATTTTCTCCTCACGGGCAGATGGCATGGAAGCGGAGTGCAGATGGAAACCCACAGCCCACAAACTCCTCATTATAATTTGAAATAGTGTGTGCAGCTCTTAGATTCTCATCTTCTCTTTAAATTATTTTCAGCAATAAAGGATAAATTGCTGTTCTCAGAAGGCACAGCTAAAAGTAATGATATCTGTTTATAGCTGAGAACCTTCTCCGAACAATGTGACTTCTATTTTCACAAATTTTAATAAAATCCACAAATCATAACCAGAAAGGACTTTAAATCGAGTATCTTAAGCTTTGATTCAAATATTACCTTAAGAAGAAAGATCAATAAGAAAAAAACAGATCACACATGCATGAAGGTTTAGAAGTCCCACAGTTAGCTATTTAAGGTAATTCATGGCTCCAGGTATCACTTTACCTGAGCTGCTTGGAATTATAATGGATTTATCTCTGCAGAACACCTGTGAGATAAGGGAGCTGCTGGTGACAAACTGCAGCAGGCAGCAAGGAGGTGACAATGATGCTGATGGCCTGTGGCTCACAGACTCACCCTGCATCCTCCCCGCCCTGTAGGACTGAAACCCCTCCTGGCAGAAAGGCTCAAAATGAGGGTGCCATAAAAACTAGTCTTATCATTTCTTCAAGGCTTTTCACAGCATGTCCAGTCCGGTGGAACTGGCTTTCCTAACCTTCTGACCAGTTGGAAAAGTCCTAAAAACAGCAAAATAAAAATATCTGTGGTGGAAAATAGCAAGGAATGAAATAATAAGCATTAGAGGTCAAGCTTAGATCCCTGAAAAGTTTGTATTAACCAATGGAAAAGCCTTAAAATAAATAAACCTATCCCTTAGCTATAAAAAGAAAACAAACAATACTTGAGACACCCAAGTGACATGGTTGGTGAGGATTTACAAACTCACAGACAGCTCTCACACACGGCATAAATTAAAAGTTGGCTAAGTTGCTCCTGTTCCAGAAGCCTGGAGTCAGACTTGATAAACACAAATAAGCCTTGTTTGTTCCAAGTTTTGACCTGGTGCCTGACAACCAATTACTAAACCACACTGCTCTACCTCAGCTAGAAAGGAACCTTCTAAACTGTCTCACAGAATGGTTTCCGTCTGTTTAAAGGATGGATACATGTTGCTTAACTATATTTTTGGCCTGCAAGACTGAAGGCTTTTTTCTCAGATGGCTGAATTTAATTGCATATTATACATCAAAAACATTCGCGTATTCAACCTGGTCATGGTATACATACACTACAATATAAATTATTTGCTTATATAATGCAGGGCTATAATCTTCCACAGCATGGAGGCATGCTGATGATCCTACACAGGGACAACACAAGATGAAAGAATGAAGTATTTCATCACCAAGGACAACTTATCTTGCCCATATTCATGGAAGAAGGTTATGGGAGGTCATCTTCTTAGAGGTTTCCCTTTCACAACAAAAAAGACAATAATCAGTTTTCATTAGGGAAGACTTGCTGTCCCATCTACCAAACGCAGCACTGATAACCAACCAAGTAACTACATGGTATTGTCTAACACAAAGGTTTCTAAAGGGTAATAGAAGCACTCAAATTTGAGATGCAACCCTTAAGGACCTACCCCTGTCAAAAGAACCTAACACATGTTTTATCACCAGCTTATTGACTTGCACATGAAACTGATCAGGGTCTTCAAAACTGACCATTTGAAACTGCTGTTTCATGAGAAAACTCAGCTCAAGTTTGACAGAATAAAGAATTTCCAGAGGAAGAGAAAGCTCCATTTTAAGTGCCTTAAGGAAGCCCTGATTCTGTTAAATCCATCAGTATCCCTCAGCTCACCCAAAGGCACGTTCAGAGTCACCCAGGGAAAGGCAAAGAGAATTTTGGCAGAGGATGAGATACGGTGCTAGCATTTCTGATGCAGTGACTCTACCACACATCTGTTTCTCTGTGAGAGGCTGAATCTGCCTGTGACAAGGTCAATTTTACAAAAGGTTGGTATTAAAAGATTATGCTCCCTCCATCCTCTCACTGAGGTTATGCTAATTATTTCAGGGGAGCAAATTCTTTGATCCTCCAAGCCCTCCTTCCCTCACAAGGTGACTCTGGCTTCCAGCAACAACACCCAGAGGAACAGCACAGCATATCCTAATTCCATAATTGTGGAATTAGCCATTTTCAACCTTGAAATTTAACCTTAAGAAATTGAGTATGCAGTAATCCACATAATCCAGGCCTCTACACCTGTCCCTCTTCCAACTAATCTCACCACCCTTCACCATGACACATCTTAATTTAGAGTCCTATCTGCTAAGGTCAGCGTCTAAGTGGATGCTCAGGAGTTACAACAAGTATTTGTCACGTGGTGGAACCAATTGCTTTGTGAACTCTGCAAGATACAGAAGTATCAGCAGCGAGCAGAGCCCGTCACCAGCCACACACAAATGATCTTTACAAACGTTCTAGGAAGCAGCGAGGAGAAGGGATAAATAAATAAATAAATAAGTGTAGCATAGCCCTGGATAATGCGATCTGCTGGTATTAAGTTTTCTCCTGAAGGAGTTAAGTATATACCAGCTGCTCTACATTAAACCGAGCTGGCATTTTAAATCATGCAAATTAGCTGAGCCCCCATCCATTTTCAGCCCAGCCTTTAGCAGCATTGCTGTAAATGATGCAAAGTACTGGCCAAACCAAGCCCTGCCATTTCAGCTGCTGTCAGGGAGGGGAGGAGGAGGCAGGGGGGGTAGTGGCTCTGAGTGATGCTGCAGCTATTCACAAGATGGTTTGCAAGAGGCTCCTTCCACCATAGGTATTGTCTGCATGACCAAAACACACCCATGAGTGTGGAAAGCCTGGGGCTTTTATTTGTTGAAAATCCATTTATGTATGCTACTAAGAACCACTGAAAAATTATTTAAAATTCAACTGTTTGCCAGTGGAAGGCTGAAATTTCAAATCTCTCTTTGCTTAATGCTGCACAATAAACACTGACTGGATCTGGCAGGTCATCGGCTCAGAAATGCTGACACAGCAGCCAAGGGTGGCATCAGTCTCCTCCATCATGTCCAACACCAGCGGACATTTCTCAGACTGTGAAGGGAATGGATGGAAATCTGTGTTTATTCAACACAAAATCCTCTTCTGCTGAATCTGAGAGCACTCAGGAGGCAATAAAGAGAGCTAAATCCTCCTTAGTTCACAACATTGTGGCCAAGAGATGAGGTTTCAGCACAAAGCTGAAACAGTGAAAAGAGAGTGAAGGATCTGTTATTAAGAAGTCTAGGAGCTCCATAAACTTTTAAAAATTATTATTATTTCAGGTTCCTTGTTGACCTGCTCAACAAGGGGAAGGTGGAATTCATTCTTGTGCAAAAAATAAGGTAAACTACCTTGCTATCCAACCTGGAAAACCAACCCACCAGTGGTGGTGACCCAAGGGCACAACATCCCACCACACAATACTGCATCTTGGTGCTTGCACCACGGATCACCCCACGTGCTCCAAACCCTACCAGGGAAAGGCCAAAAGGCATCTTACAGTCAGGAAAGGAAAATCTACATTACTGCAGTGTGGGAAGTTGGTATCTGACTGCTTGGAAACAGGATCCTAGGCAACCACTGTTCTTCCCTCTTGAAAAGCAGAAAGCAGTTTGATTCAGTGAAATAAAGCAAATTCATTACAATTCCCCTGGAGAGGCTCTATAGAGATGTACAGGATGCTGCTGCCTCCCCTTTCCAGCTCCACACTAGAGGACCTGGAACCTTTCTGCCAGTTTTCTTTGGCAGTGCCCATCTGGCACATTACCATGGAGGATCAGACCCCTGTGTGCTCCAGAGCCCATCCCGGAGGAGTAAGATGCAGCAATGCCAAAAATACTCCTTCCCAAAATAATCCATCCCAGTTAAGCCCCAGACAAGTCTGGAATACATGTGGCTGTCCTGAGAAGCAGACTGACCCCTGGTTATTGAGCAAGAAAAGCGAAACCCATTTCTAAGCTATTGCATCAAATGGTCAATGGATTTGATCTTGAAACAACACGTGACATTTTTCGAACAGTTTTGAAGTCTTAAATATCCATACGGCTCTGGCAAATGGAGAATAATTTAAAACAGAATCAAATTCATCTTACCAGACTGATCCATTAATTATTGTCTCCACCAGCTGCAATCAAAGTTGCACATTGATCTTTGTGGATGAAAATGTCAGTACTGAAGCTACCTGTAGTTTCCAACAGTGGGCATGGCTCAAGTGGAGATGGCTAAAGAAAAAAGCAATCTCCTTCTAAATATTTGTTTCAAAATATACAAGTGTAACAAAGTCTCAGTACCTATATTCACCATAAAATGTCACACAAACTAGATCAGCAACATGAAATCCCACCAGGGTATTCATTTTGTTCCACCAATAGGCAAGTATATAGAATTAATAGATGGCAGAAAAAGACAATATAATAATTTTTGGTCAGCATTTCCAGCAGAAGATGAGCAATCCTATCAGGGAACATCCCCTCATTGCATGAAACAAAAAGGTATTACTACAACAGTCTTCACGACTGAGAATGTCACTCCATGAGACATAAAATACATAAAATTACAATTCCAGCCTGTCACACGCCTCTTCCACTTCTCCCAAGAGCAAAGCATGGGTGTCCTCAGACAGCTGTTCTAGAAGATGTTCTTCCTAAACAACTCTGAAAAATCTAGCTGCTCTGGCTAAAAGGCCTTGTCAGCTCCTACAACATTATTCGGGAGACGAGGGAGAACATGGAAATGATCAGGGAAGTTGGGTCAGTCCTTTGGTTTGGAGAAAGTGTAACCAAGCCAACAAGACCCCAGCAGTGAGAAGAGCTACTGCTGCAGCCAGAGAGCAAGCCAGCCTGCCAAGGGCTGGTTTAGGGGGTTTATTTATTTATGTATGATGATATATTTCATGAGAAAGCCTGGATATGTTATAACTAGCTCACTTTGTTCAGCAGGTGAGACAAACATCTCTGGGTTTTTCCAAGAAGGCTTTACAGCCCAGAAAAGCCAAGGCTTTTGGATTATACCATGGCTATCATTACATAAAGGACAGGAAGAAATGGACCAATATTAGTGACAGGACAAGTAAAATAAAGACAATTAGAGACGCCATCCAACTGTGAAAGACAGGATATGGCCAATTGTAGCCACAGCTGTAGAGACAAAAAAAAAAAAAACACAGAAGGGAAAGGACTTAAGGAAATGTCCAAGAGATGAACACAGGCTAAAAAATGCAAGTAAACAAGACATTGTCAAAATATGATGATATGACAGTCCAAAACTCAACATGCACAGGGGAAAAAGTCCTGGTAAAAGTGAATTTTCAAATACAGAAGTTAGGTATTTTTTTCCTTTCGGGCATTGTTTTCCCACAGATTGCTTCCAATTTTAAAATAACCCAAAATTAAAATGAAAAATAATCCAAGGATAACACACCTAAAAATACTTTCAAGAGGCAAAAAAAAGGTGGAATCAGAATAAAACTTCAGATCTCACCCTGTTTTAAAATAAGAAGTGACCTGTTTTCTCATTCATTTTAATAGGTGGTTTATTTGTTTTAAGTTTTAGCAGTTATTTCCATGCCTATGCTTTGCAAAACTGAAGAAACTGAGACTGTTTCCACAAACTATTTCAGAAAAAACAATTTACAGATAAAATTAGAGGCACACAACTAAGTGCCAAGTGTTTGACTGAATTCCAGTTCTTGGTGAATGGAAAACCAGCAGCTTCCTGTTACAAAATGTACCAACAGTTCACATCTAATAATACACATAATATCTAACCATTTATATACTTCAAATATAGATGTTTCTAAAAATAATATTAAAGCAGGGTATTTTTAGCCAGGTGAATTTCTCAGGAGAATGAGATTCTACAGTTTGCTGAAAGAAAAAAATAGATTAACGGGTTAAAATTTTAAGAGCCTCTCTTGATTTATACCAAAATAAAAGTAGAAGGTTTAGCTCCACATCTTCATGAAGCAAAAACAAAAACAAAACAAATTGGAAAAAAGGTCAAAAGCAAAACACACATCCTTTCATTAATGGCCCAGCTACTGTTTAATTCACAAATGTATCTTCTTAAACAGCACTTACAGTATTTATTCTGTTGCAAATTTGGAAAGTTCAAGCAAAATAATTGTTTTAAGCACCTCCTTAATTTCTTCCACGTTGGTAAGAACAGGGAACTTGTAGGCTAGAAGCATGAAAATACTCTACAAATTGTTCAGAGATTTAAATCTAGTGGTGAGACAATCTGGAAAGTGAAATTACAGAGCAGACAATGTTTCTCAAAGGACTCTTAAAAGGAAATTAAAACCAGCCAATACCAACCCATAATTTCCAAAACCCAGAGCTTAATCCACACTATCTCAACAAATAAAGGCTTTCTTTTCTGATAGCCTCTGGATAGGCAAAAAGAGCACAAGTGGTGCTGGTCTCATAATTTTATTTATTTTTGGTACTTCTCAGATACTTGAAACTTGGGAAAGGTTTGTGATTTGTTTACCAGACCCCTTTACAATTTTATTTTTTTTAAATAACTAAAGCTCAGGTTCAGTGCCAGCAGATTTCAAAAGCAGTATCTGTTGTTCTCCTCTACTGATATCCTTGTACCTCTTTCTGCTTGGGTGTCACTGTGCATCAAGTGTCACAGCAGAAGGTGATAAAAATCACTTGCTAAAACAGGGACAAAAAGTGAGAGTGTTCACTAAAGAAATTCAACTTCATGGAGTAAACTAACAGTTTCAAGGACAGAAGGAGAACACATGGACACCATATGCATGAGCATTTTGAGCTGTTAACAAGTAGCAGCAAAGGAGAAAGATAATCTAGTGTCAGGGGACTAGCTAGTAATTTTCTATAGAACTGCAGACTTTCTGACCTTGGCTACATTTCTTTGTGCCTCAGCCATCCATTTAATAAATGTTCTCTATAAAATAAGAACAATATCCCTACCTCTAAGGGGTGCTCTTAGGTAAAGCATATTCAAATTTTCAAGCCAGACAGATAGACTGTCGCAAGAGGGAAAAAACCCCCATTTTCCAGTGTGATAAAAAAACAAATGGAACTTTGATTCCAAGTAGCCCTTTGCATGTTCTAAATGAAAACCCAATGATTAAAGAACTCCCTGAATTTATAGTGCAATGTTACACCTGTTGTTCAAATGCAGGGCTTTAGAAAAGGTAGCTCTTTATAGGAAAAGACAAATCACTGGAAAATCCATGCTAATAATCACAATAAAATTGGAATTGTTTTCTATCTGGGAACACTTCATCTGGAGCAACCTCCCAAAAAATAAATATTTTTCAGTATATATCTAAAAATATAACGAACCCACTGTAATCATAACTAGATGAAGAATTTGGCTACTTAATAGTCTCAAATTGCTTACAATGTGTAAAAAAAATGTCCATCACAAAGGAAGATACAGCACAGGCCTTTTTGTAGGAATGTACTTAGGTATATAACTATAATCATATGAACGAGCTCATTAGTACCAATTTCACATATATTTTGTGTTTATGTCTTTTGATAGCCTGAATCTTTAATTTTTCTTAGCTTCTCCCAACTTCAGTAAAATCTATCCTTTGTTCACATCTTAAATGTGACCCCATTTGGTTTCTCCCAATTGCAGAAAGCAATCTTTCATGTGAAAGTTATCAGTATGATTGACCACATTTCTCATAATTTCATTTATAATTAGCTCGGCAGTCGTAGCGAAACCAAATTTCACACCACTGAGGCAGTTCACACAATGGCACTGAAACCAATCCACGTTCATCTGACTTTAAATTGGGTCCAAATAAAGATGTGCTTGATCCCCATCCCTTCTGCAAGCTGGTTCAGCATTAGAACTGCGAGACCCAGTATCACACACAAAAATGGCTAATGCATGTGAGAAGGGAAGGCATAATTTCTCTACAATATGCTCCATTAATCTTTCTCTCTATGAAGCTTCACATTTAGCAAGACAGTGATACAGAGGTTTAAACGGCTCCTTGTAAAGTTAATTAAAATATAGAAAAGTAATTACTAATATCTGAACTATGTGCCTTCATTTGGATTGCTAATGGCATGGGCACAAGGGGAGTGAGGCAGAGAAGGGAAAATGATAGCAAACAGATCATGGGGCACGTGTGGCTCATCAAACAGTTAATATGAGCCTAAATCTAAAGTGTAGAAAAATACTGAAGGAAGTTATTAAGTTAATCAGTTTGAGAGCAGTGCACAGCTGACTGAAAAACTCCCTGGAACATGCCAGCAGTATGCCACCAACCTGGGAATGGCTATCCACCAGATTTATTTGCTATCCACTAGATTTATTTGTAACAGAGCTTCCATACCCTTGTCATTACTTGAAGCACAGAATGGGCAATGAGGAAAAGAACAGAGATGTTTTTAACCTCGACAGGTGTGGCAAGCACATTTGGAGCACACCCCAGATGTAGATGACCTTGACAAATTAGGAAAGAAGAACTAAATCACTAGGGAAAAAATCTAGTGTAAGACTAGAAAACAGGGACATCTAGAACACCTCAGAACTAGACCCCAGATCCAGGCTGCCCAACTCAACAAGATCTTCAGAAACTGGGAAAGCAATATGAAGAAAAATCTAGCTGAGCAAGGTAGCTTAATTTCAGACAATGATATCTAACTGGTTTTGAACTGAATTCTTTTTTAAAAAAAGGGGTCTAGGGAAACTGAAAAGAGTTCAGCAGATACCACAAAGAGTTGTAAGAGTTCTAGAAATCCTTGGCTTTGCCTAGTGTAGGAAAAGAGAAAAGTGAGGGAGAATATCACACCCAGTGAGCACCTGCCTGCCATGTCCACCAGGAGAGGGCAACTGACTGGTTTTCAGCGAATGAGTATTGCAAAAAACACCAGTTCCTACCCTCACCTCTCCTGGCCAAACTAAGCACAACTACAAGTAATAGCTGAACACACATACTTTAAACCCAGGTTAAACAGATGTCTCTTAACTTGAAGTGTTTTAGTGGAAGGGTGGGACCAACCATTTAGCAAGGTCCTGGTGCCTTTAGTGCTGCTTCCATTACTGCAGGTACAAACAGTGATTTTTTTTTAGGTTCTCTGGAGAAAGAAAATCAAGAAGCTGGAGAATACAACACAGCAGCAATAAACACAGTCATAAAATCCATGGTCTCCTTCAGTGACATTCATAATAACATGGCAGCAGACTGTATGCCTGCAATGGCATCTTCCTTCTTGCATCTGAACGAACAATCATACCATGCCCACGGACTCCTAATTGGCAATGACTTCTTTCTTAAATAACTAATGCAAATTTAGTAGCCAAATGCATCTGACTTTTCCAGAATCACTGAGAAATACCATTTTGTAGACGAGAGATCACAATCTTGCTATCTACTCAACGGAAGTTTCTCTGGTAACAAAGTTAAATATTTCCAAAACAGTTCTCTCTAAACATGGGTACAATTTATTGGCGGTGTTTTCAAATAAGACAAAATAAGCACCAGTGCAACAGTCAGATACTGTTGTGCACAACACAGGGGATTTAATATGGAAAAATAGTGTGTATATCAGTAACAGTAAAAGAGGAATGATACTGCCATGATTCATTGATCTAAGATTTCCAACTAGCATTTACAATGGGCTTGACACTAAAACCCTCAGACCTTTCTTTGGAAAGTGCCTCTGAAATACCGTGAAGTATGCTTTTTATAAATTGTACAGTATTTTAAAAAACACACTGCCCTTATAAGGCCTTAAGGCAGAAAACTTCCAGTTACTATAAAATACAGCTTACACATGTAAAACCATATCAAGAGGAACAAAATTAGCAAAACATTTAGAAGTTTTCACTGATACTACATTTGTGAGTGGAACATCTTTATTTTTGGCAGTTTTTTTTTTTATTTGGTACTTTAATGAATACCACCTGCAGTGCTCATGTTCTCTGAAGAATCAGGTTCAAGAAAGGTACCACCTGGCACTGAAAAAGCTCATGAAGCTTTGCAGCAGCGTGTAAGTGGCTTGAAACATGCTAACCCAGCATGAGAATATGGTCTGGTATCCTCACATGGTGACTTCTGGACTATGCACTAGACACAGCCTCTTCTCCAGAATAATCAGTCAAATAAGACACCAAATTTTGTATTAAGTAGTGCAAAAAGGACCCACTTCAATGGGATTAAGAACAACTCCCTGAAACACTCCCAGAACCAAGAGAATGGAGCCAAGGGACACAATCTCTCTCTCATTCTCCCTCCACCCACACAGGAGGATATGATGTCCTTCCTTGTGGGTTGAAAATTCTGCATAGGGACCAAGACCTACAGAAGACAGGTGCCAAAACACTCAGCTTTGGTCCAATTTGTGGATCCAAACTCTAAATTCTACTGTAAGAATATAACTTTCCTCCCTCACAGGTGATGCCAGGTGCCTGCACAATAAAATGGTGAGGGTCACATTGGTGATTCAGATAAACCACCCAGAGAAGCAAAGTGATCACCCTCAGATTCTCAAGATACTCAGACCTGGTGCAGTGTTCAAGACTAAACCTTGCCAGGAACATTATCAGAAAGCACTTCTATACCTGAATGCAACTGAAGGTCTTCCAAGATAAAAGTGCTTCAGCTGCTGACACATCACCTGGCAGCTGTCCATCCATCCTGTTCCTCCTCCCTTGGAAGGGAGGAACAGCAGCAAAAGGAACGAACAGTGCCCTTGATACAACACATCTGGGAAAATCTCCCTGTAGGTATAGACCCGCATTCCAAATGACCACCTTGAATGGCAAAACTCTGCATGCCTTTGTGGGCAGAAGGATCAAAGCTGGATCAATGAGAGCAAGAAAAAACAACTGTGTTTATTCAAGGTAACAGACAGTGAAAAAAGCCTCACTGAGTCACCCCTTAAAAGGTGCTGGTCATCTGCTCAGACGGCCAGCCAGAGGAGATTGCTGAGAATACAAAGCTTAAGATCTCTCCTGCTGCTGAAGTAATTAAAAATGTAAAATTATCTGACATTTCTTTAGCCAAAATCACTCCCTGTTCAAGAGGGGAGTTAGCATCAAGACCCTTTCATCATCAGGCTACAAAAAATGGGGTTTGTTCCACATCACTGTAAGGGTTAAAACCACCATAGTGTCTCCCTTACTGCTGCAAACATCTCCCACTGGCAGGATTTCTGTGAGCATGATCTGTTACGAGATGAGAAAGAATTTCTGAATAATAACCACTTTTTCAGCAATGTAGATTTCCATGTAGAAACCATGGCAGGTGTGTGAGAAAGGGCAGCAGATAATGAGATTTTGCTGACGTTTCATAATCACAAGGACAGACTCAGGTACAAGTGAGAGAGAGAGCACTTGATTCTCTTGTAAGGACAAGACGTGATGCACACGTTGGTCTGTCTGCTGCCACTACCCTGCATCAATGCTTGACTGTCTCCTTTTCCTGCTCTCAGTCCCTCAGGAACTGCTCCAGTCATATCTGTCTGGCCTGAGCAGCCCAGTACGTCACCCTGTCTACCAGCAAGGAAAGTGCAGCATATCCTGAAATCAGGGCACGCGGTCAAACATGCCCAATCAGTAGGCACACTCGTCTGAAGGGAACAGGGTTACGAGGCCACAGATTTCAGAATCTAGGTGGTAGGGATGATCCATTATTCCTCGAAGAAGGAAAAAACCAGGTGAGTATTTGTCATCATTTCCCTCTCTCAGCATAATGGTATCACCTTCCACCGGGCTCAGATATTGGCAGAAGCAGCATGTAACGTATATGGCTGTTGCCAAAATACCTCACAGGGCTGTACAGCCATCTCTGTACCACAGCAATCAATTGTGCTTGCTGCAGCAGCCCATCTGCTCTGCTCCCTCTGTAGTACAGTAACACACATGCTGTGCCCACGCCGCTGCAGAGCTCACCGGGGCACAGCAGTGCAGGGCAGCCCCAGCCATGCTAACAACCTCACCCTGCCCATGGAAATTAAACCAGCAGAGGAACATGCATTTCTCCTCTCCATACAGCAAGCAGCATATATAAAAATACATTAGAAGACTGACACAGATTAAAGGGAAACCTAAAATATGTGTATTGATAATGTGCTGCATCTATGATGTCATTCACATACAGTATTATACAGGCAGTTCCACTTAAGTGTTCATTTCCTACATAATCTGTTTAATTTAGCTGCACTGAATGACATGCATATTGTAATCTAGCATCAAGCACTGCCTCCCATTCACTCCCCACACAGCTACAAACACAGAATGTTCACACAACTAGTGCTCTGGTACAGTACATGACCGAACACAAAACACATTCACGACAACCAGCAATCCTCCCCCAGCCCAGGCACACGAGCCAGCCCTTACACTTAGCACCTAAGAAAGCACACAAAGAACACACCCCACAAACAACATCTCTACCGTCTCCCTCCTGTAAATCCCCCCAAGTTCAAGCAAAGGCAACAGAGAAGGCAGCACAGGCAAGCAGCACACACAGCCCCCTCCCTCAGCACCCCACCATCAGCTCCATCATGCTGACAGAATTACACATGCCACTATGTGGAATATAAAACATCCCACCACTGCAGGCAGTTGTTAGCACACACACACACACATGCACATCCCTTCTCACATCCCCACCGCTATTTACCTGCTGCACACTCTCAACACAGAAATAAATTCCCACATACACCTCCCCAGCATTTGGTGCCTGCTAACCTGTGTGTCAAATCCATTTTCTACCGAGCTACTCTTCCTTGCTGGGAGGCCATCTCCTGCGTTCTCTTGTCCATTGGAAGATTTGAGAGGAATCTGGCTGGAATACAATGGCTTCGTCACCTCCACCTTGTTCCCAAACTTCAGGTAACAGGGCTGTGGGATGGTCCTGGCCGTTGGGACATGCAGGATTGGAGCAGCGCTGTGTACGGGTTTAGGTAGTCCCGATTTCATTTTGGAGGCTACCAGGATGGCTGGCATTTTCTCTTTCTGCTTTCCTAACACGTTTCTGTCAGCAGCAGCAACAGCAGAGACAGCAGGCAGGGAGAGAGAAAAGCACACGTTGGGGAAGCTGTTCTACTCTAAAGCAGCCTGGTTACTGCAGAGATCTCCAAAATCAGCTTAGAATTTAAAATCAACAATAAAACCAATTAAAAAAAAACCTTAAAAAAAAAAGGAAAGGAAAAAAAGAAAAAAAAAAAAACCACACCACTTTCAGCCTAAAATATTGCCCAGCTTTATGCCAGCCTTCCACCTGTTTCCTCTAATTTTATTTTCAGTTCTTTACCACTGTCCTCTTTACTGTTTCTGCTATATAACTTGCTCCTTCCTTTCTCTATCTGACTCCTGCAATTTTCTTGCCTGGAAATGATAGACTTTCACTCCATTATCTTGTCACTGCATCTCCAAAGTGAGGCAGCCTTTGGCATTAAAAAAAAAAAAAAAAAAAAAAGGAACCTGCTGCTGCATATGCTTCCCCTTCCGTACGCACTAGAGAGTGAGCGAGCAGGATTTCCAGCTTAAGATGTCTTTCTTCAGTCTTAGCCAAGAAGCAGATGTAGCTCAGTGTGTTAATGACTGATGCCCTTGGATACGAGCCTTAGAGAATCAAGCTTCTTAAGCCTAAATAGCTGTGAACAGGACAACGATGCCGGAGCAGAAGGAGAAACGTCCACTGACAGCGATTTTAAATCAAAATATGCCAGTGGCGACAAAATCTCCCAGCTCCCCCAGTGCTGAGCATAAAAAGCTGGAGCGGGGGGAGGAGGGCGGGAAATTAAAAATAAAAGCGATTCAGCAGTGAGAGGGAAGGGAAGGCAGCCGGCAGCTCATGCTCCCTCCCGCAGTGGAGCGGGCTCCCGCCCGGCGCGGCTCGGCGCATCCCGGGGGGGCCGCGACCAGCCGGGCACCGAGCGGGCAGGGCGGGCCCCGGATTGGTCCTGCCCGCTCCGAGCAGGAACAA
>VZRF01013122.1:74322-244901 GCA_013396875.1 Vireo altiloquus | reverse complement strand
GGGGGAGGAGCGGCCTCGGCTCCCGCGGCGCGCAGGGAGACCCGCGGGGCGGAGGGGGCTGGAGGGGGCTGGAGGGATGCTCCGGGCGCTGGAGGGATGCTCTGGGGGCGCGGCACGGAGCGAGCCGTGGACCGGTTCACTTTTTGAAATTTGAAAAGAAAAAAAAAAAAAAAATTCAAATCAAAACACCTGGAGGTGACTCATTGTTCGTGGCTGTTCGGGAAAAACTCCCGCTGCCAGCATCAACAGGAATTTGAATAAGCGCAGTGAGTAATCCGGCCCTATTATAGCAACACTTGGCTTTGGGGAGGCTTTCACTGTCGCAGGTTCCTCCTCACGCGGCTCTATGGATGCCAGGATCCGTTACAGCCCCCGGATCCCCCATTCCTGTTCATCCTGACACATTTCAGAGCTGCACATGTTCCTCTTCCTGCGCTCACCTGCACCACCCTGGACAGTGGGAGATTATCAGTGTGCAAACCAAGGCACCAAGAGATGCCTACAGACTGCATGGGGAGGCTCAGCACCAGGATATGCAGTACTACAGTGCCCAATTTTCAGCTGGTCTGTAAGGGCAGGCAAAGGCTTTGACTTATCCCTCACTACATGAAAGACATTGAGGGGCTGGAGTGAGTTCAGAGAAGGGAATGAAGCTGGGAATGGAGCACAAGTCTGTTGAGAGGGAGCTGGGGGGACTCAGCCTGGAGAAAAGGAGGCTCAGGGGGGACCTTCTGGTTCTCTACAACAACCTGGAAGTAGTTCGGAAGTCTCTGGAAGGAGATTGTAAGTGGGAGTCAGGGTCTTCTCCCAAATTACAAGTGACAGGAGGAGAGGAAATAGCCTCAAGCTGTGCCAGGGGAGGTTTAGATCAGGTATTAGGAAAAATTTCTTCACTGAAAGGATTGTCAGGCATTGGAACTGCTGCTCAGGGAAGTGTTCAAAAATCCCATGGGTATGGCACTTGGGGACATGGTTTAGTGGTAATATGGCAGTGCTGGGTTAACAGCTGGATTTGATGATCTTGGAGGTCTTTTCCAACCTTAACTGATGCCGGAGGATTTTTTTGCCTTTTCTTTATACCCCTCTTATATACCCTTTTATATAGTTTTATGTATTCTTAGTGCTTTTAACCTAGATACTTGTAATTTTCCAAGCTTGATAACTTAGCTGAGACCCACAGTACCATTAAACCAGAAAATCAAACATCCTGGAAGTCCCAGACACCAAAGTCCTCTCCAAAACACAATTTTGTAAGCTAAAGTAAACCAATCCAGGAAGAAAGTTCCTCAGAACTGGGGGTTCACTCAAGCCTCCCATTGAAAAGTCTTTGATAGATATGCTAATTTGCAAGGCCTATAACTGTGTGCATTTCAGTGTGTGAAGAAGCGGTGTGTGCATTTCGGGGCATTCCACCTGGATGAAATGCTGTACCCAAGGATCCTTAAATACATACCCAAGTAAAAATCCCTTTTCCCCATAAACCATGTTTTAGTTTTAATTTTAAAACCAGGAAAAGGCAATATAACAATTCTATGATTATAGGGAGGGTGTCTCAGAATAATATTCACAAAAGCAATGTGAGATATGGAAGCAAAAGGTACATTTAAATCACATCCTCATCACAGTCCCAGTTAATTGCTTTATTTCCTGAGTAGGGCCACTTCCTTCAGCTCCTTATTCCCACCTCATCCACTCCCCAAATACTGAACCCCTAAACCACTGCCTGGGTGGAAAGGACACGAGTGATCCCAGCAAGGAGAGAGTGGTTTGGGTTGGAAGGGATCTTAAGGATCATCCCGTTCCAACCCCCTTGCCATGGGCAGGGACACCTTCCACTAGGTCCAAGTTGCTCAAAGCCCCCTTCAACACCTTGAACTTCATCCTTGAACTTCCAAGGATGGGGCATCCAGAGAAGCAATGAACCTACACTTGAAATATCTGAAATACACACTGGGTGAAGCTACTCAGCAGGACAGAGGAAGCTCAGCCCCCCTGCCCCATCCAGGCTGTGAGCAGTGCTCGGGGAAGGAAGGCTCAATCATGCTCAATCACACATGTCAAGGCAAGCTGGGACCTGCCTTTATAATAACTCTGCCTTTTGAAGAAGTTTTAAATGTGCAAACCTCAGGTTTTTAGATCTGAGACTCTTTTAGATAGAAAAATGAGGCATTTCTTGGATTGTATTGTAGGTGTCTCCAGGATGAAGAGAGCACTGCTGGATCCTTCTGCAGATGTCATCTTCAACGATTTACCTAAGGTTACACAGTGACATAAATGGCAGAACTAAAACTTTAAGTCAGAATTTGTGCTCTACTTATTATAAAGTACTATTCTTCCTCAACATTGCAACGTAAAATGTAATTCAAGTTCCCACAGTACACAGAAAGCTCACATGCTGAGTTTTGGCTGTTGCTGGGATTTTTAAGCACATCTGCTTTCACGTGTACTAGTTCTGCAGGCTGTTTTGTAGAAACTACAAAAGGGTAAATTTTATGGTAGCTGTTTTTTTAAGTAACTGCTTCCACCTCAATCTCTTTATCCACCAATTTCAGATGGAAAAATGCACATCCCTCTTCATCCATCTCATTGAGATCCCACCGAGACAAATCTTCTAATGTTCTGTCATGACTGTGCACAATGTCAGCTTAAACACAGCTATATAGAAGATTTCAAAACCCTACAATTCAATAAAGAAGGTAAATTTACCGTCTGAGAGGACTGGTAGTCCTTGGAGCAAAAATGTGTCAAATGCTCCAACACCATTTCCATCGTTCCATGCTGAGAACTCAGCCTTGCTGGCTAAGAGAAGGTTGGGCTCCAGTATGAACATCTTGAAAAAGATCCAGGCCTGAAAACCAAGCTAATTTTAGGTCTGTAATAAAATATAGTAAAGTTTAAAAGCTATTAGAAGATCTAATTGACAGCTTTATGTTCTGTTCTTTTAAAACTTACATGTTTTATGAGGTTCAGGCCACCAATCCCTGCTGCACCCAACTTGCCAGTTTTTGTTGTTCTGCTTTTATCTTGGAAAACTGGCTAGGTTACAGGATACCAAAAACCACAAAGTTAATTTGACCAAAAGAAAAGGATTCCTTTCATTGCTCCTTTAACAATTATGTAATCTGATCCTTTGATGACAGTGGATTGAATATTCCACAGTTCTTTTGGACACTTTAGGGAATCATACTGATTTCTCAGTGTGCAGTCCTGCCTACTGAAGATGACATCTTCTGAGTACACTCAGTCTATGATCCTGACAGTTATTTTGCCCAAGCAGTGAAATGGACACATTCTTAACCAAAGCTTTAATGTAAATTCCTGATAATACATTTGAAGAGTGACCTAGAATTACTGCTTCTCTCATGGATTCAGTTTGCATCTAATAATCCTTTGTCATCTAAAAACTGGGGGAGTTTTTATGTTATACACATTTTGCTTTATATATCTAAACAGCACAGCAGAATGGCACTGAAATGCAAACTGCTGCATCCAGTGGCAGTACAGTCACACCATGAGATCATAAATTACATCACATTACAGGCATTATCTGCAAAGATAGGCAGCATCAATTTTGGTCTGTCTTTGGAAGTGATTAGTCTTTGGGTTGTCTGAATTTTTGGTTTTGGGATGGTTTTGTGGTTGTTATTGTTTAATAAATTCATTTTATCTGTTTTTAAGGCTAGGATTTTTAAAGAAACTTATCTTGGACAGTCAAATAGATCTAGTAACCTGTCTCTTACCTTCTTTGAAAAGCCCAACCAGTTTTCCCTTCCCTCGTTCTGACCCACCCAAATTTCTGTGTCTAAATTAGAAGTAATCTTAAAAAGGAGGCAAATTATCTAAAAAAGCAAGAGCTTCATTCCTTCCCAGAAACGTTGGATAAGCCTCTGACTAGGAGAAATTCCACAGCAGCTTGAAGTCTGATGCATATCTTTGCCTGAATCACCACAATATCCCCTCCTTATCTGCCTGTAGTCCAGGGAGCATCCACCCACTCCTCAAATGGGGGAATTTGGAAGGAAAAATGCTATAAACAAGCACTTTACTTCCCTGTTAGAAAAAAACCCAAAACACAATGACACCACAATAAACCCTACTGATTTGGCTTACACAGCTGATTTTGAAGCTCAGAAAGTATCACTGCTTTGGACTCAAGCTGTGGCTGCTCAGCACCATGTAGTGTCAACTCAAGTGCCAAGACTCTGGTGTTGAGAACTGGCTTAATACTCTCAAAATTTCAGTGAGCAGACTCATGTGAACTCAAGAACTTAACACATCACAGGAAACTATTTGAATGCCCTGTAGTTCAAGGGCTTGTAGGCAAGTCAGCACATTGCCCAAAACAAAGCCAGTAAACAGAACAAAAGCCCAGGGTTGACTGCTCTTGAACAGACGATCTTTATGAATGAGATGAATGTTTCTGGAACAGTAAAACCATTGAAGCTGCCTCCACAGCTCACACACTATCAATTAACAACAGAACAGGGTCTCTACACCCAAGTGGAAAGAAAATGCCTGTATGGATTGCATGTGGGTATTGCAAGTAAAATGAAAAGCTTGATGAAATGTAGCAAAAGATCAGAGAATCAGACCTTCCTTTCAACTGTGGTTAATATTCATCCTCAACGAAGCCAAATGTTACATTAGCCTAAATGGAAAAACCATGTAGAATTATGCTATTAATTAGAACACCTCATTAGCTGGTGTGGTGATTCAGAACTGCTGATGGAAGTGAACTCAAGGCTTGAAAATACCTTGATCAACATTATCCTTGGCTTTTAGGCATTAAGGATGTACCTGCAATCTCCCAGAAAAATCATTTCAAGACGAGGTGAATATCCCTAAAATGCCACCACACAGTGTCAGAATCAGAGGGCTTAATTGAACTCTCAAAACCATTCTCATCAAGCTCTACTACTGGCAGGCAGCTGTCCTATAGACTGTGGGCATGTTCAGCTTTGGCACAGCTCCATCAACTTAAGTGAAGTTATGACAGGAATAAATATGGATCTATTTTTGGTACTGCAGGCATTTTGCACATTCGCATCCATCTTTTGTCCCTGATCAGTATCAACTATGGAAAAGCCTGATCCCTTCTCCACATTTATGCTACCATTCTATGAAAGAACCCATAAAGGTGTAGAGGAGTAAAGGTGTAAACCCCATAATTTTTTCTTGTGTTCCCCCAAGGGGAACAGTAGAGATTAGAAAGAAGAATGTGGATAGAAGCATTATATAATTTGGCATCCTCTCACCACAGCAATTATAATCTGTACATGTGAGTTCTTTATATAGAGCAGTGAAAAGAGGAGGAAACCTTGGTTCTGTTCCCAGTTCTTTTGACAGAAATCTTGTCTGCATTACACTAATTCTGATCTAAAATTGCATTTGTAATCCCCTGACATGCTTCTAATTCGTACTGGGTTTAATTCCACTTCATTTTATAACGGTGTCAAATTTAAAAAAAATACACAAGCCAAGTTCCACCTGGACAAGAACATCTGTTCCACTCATTTTCAGAAAATACACAGGAAATTTCACTGGCCACACTAGTGATACAGGCAGATGCTTTTGCATGGTGACAGAAAATGGCACCTTTTTAAATTAGCCTCTTCTGAAAAATGCTCACATTTAATCACACTTCTGTACCAGAACGCTTTATGGTTTTGTAATGTAAGCCTGTAGTAGTGCTTCACTCAATAGCTTCATAAGTTTCTATTGTCGCAGCAAATGCACACTCACAGCTTTGAATTCATTATGCTCCCATTGCATTTGGATTTGTAGCTATATTGGTTTCTCACAATCTAATAAAAACTGGGCTCAGCTGTCTTGAGACACACACTGCTAGGGGTTCTGTGATGGGTTTTGGAAAGGTCCATCTCTCTGAGTTTGCGTGTAAAGTTCATTCCTCAGACTTAAACTCATCAGGAGCAGGAAGGGATGAGAAATGCAAGAGCTTATTTGAATTAATGCTTTCTGTGGTGGTTAAGACTTAGATGCTTACTGCTTGTCTGTGCTGTAGTCACCGCAGTGACCACTGTGTAAAACATATACACACGAATAATCTTTACGATCCTAACAGAGGAGCTCTGTCAGGCCAACCTATAGCTCACCTCGACTTGGACATCTCAGTGTCTGTGACCATAACAATACACATCATCTCTCCATGCACTAACAGCACCGGGAATAAATATTGCAATACCATTTTGGAAAGAGACTTGCAAATCACATCTTCCCAACAGAGATGTGCATCTGGGTATTCTTTATCTATTCATGTGTCCTTTGTTTCCACAAGGTTAATAGTACCAGCTCCTATATTATTTTATGCCTGACTTGACATTGCCTATGGCTTTGTGTGTTTGGAAAAGCAAAGAAAACATCTGTGACTAATGAGCGCATCACAGAAGAAAGGTGATGACAATGATGATGATATAAATACCACAAACTTCTCTTGACTTTAAGAATCATCAAGTTAAGATGAAATATGAAGGAGAGGACCTAAAAAAATGCTCTCTTCCCTCTGCTGCTATTCCCTCTACCCTCTCAAGAAGTGGCATGTTAAAAATAGCCACCACTTACAAGCTAACAACCTCACATCATGAGGTAGTCCCCTTCTGTAACCTTGCTGGCACACTTCAAATACACCTGCTCCATCATCTGGAAGAGTTGTCAGAGCCTAAAGGTAGAAACCATCTGAGAAGCAGATCGGAAGAAAAGGCTGTATTTCAAAGCCTTTTTACAACTGGATCTGTTTAAGCATTCCAACCCAGCCTCAGCTGCCATCAGTCTCTCCCACATCAGCAGTTCTGAACAAACACAAATTGGCCAGATTATCATTAAGCAACTTCAGCTATTTTGTAAAGAGCACAGCATCACTACTCAAACTAAGTGGCAAGGACCAGATTTTCACTTGCCCTAAATCGATGTAGTTTCTATACAGCCAACATCAGAATTTGACTTCCAAATTTGAAGCATTTATCAAAATTTTCTTTACAGAACTATTCCAATCCTATCGTACACTCACATTATCTCTATTCCCCTCAGTACATATTTCCTATCAATTTCTATTAGAAAAATCCTCTTGCCTACTGAGCCCAAGCATCCAGTTCAGCTGGTGCTGCACAGTGCAGTTCTGGAGCCACGGAAGAAATGCTTGTGGTGCTCACCAACTGCCAGCTGATATCAGGCAATGATGAATACCATCCTACACTTCCAGGTTTTGCCAAGTACACTTCACAATCCAAGTCTGCAGGCAGCCACTCTTCCCTAGAATCCCAAAAAAAAAGGGAGCATTTCCACAGGGCAACCTTTCAGGAGCAGTTCTCTGCTGGAAGTCACCTGCAATGCACCATATAATGGCACTAATTGCAATATTACAAACACCAGCTATTTCTGAACATGTTACAAGAAAAAAAAATCTACAAACCTAGATTGTTCACAGTGGTATCAATGAAACACAAAAAGTGCTTAACACAATGCCCTGATATGAATGCTGCCTACCTCCACAGCTCCTTTAATGAAAGATCTGTCCTGAGTTGATATTTATGGAAAATAGAAGCACATCCTTATCAGCTAAATTTTGAGGTGATGGTTCTACTGAAATTCTTAAATCAAAAAGTTCAGTGAAGCTTCTTCAGATTTACACAGACATAAGTCAACCATCAACCCAAAAGGTATGTCCATTCTTGAGAGTCAACATCCCCAAAACCAGCCTCAACCCGCACTGTGATGATCTAGCATGGGAATTTGATGAGGATTACCTAACCCATAAACTGTGAAAAAAAAAAACCAAACCAGCAAAAAGTAATAATTAATTTTATTTTTAAAAATCACATGTGCATTTGAGGGAGAGGTTTACTTGCAGCTGCCAAACATCATGCTCAGTTTTAAACCAGAAAGCTTAAATGACCAGTTTGCAAGGAAATGTACAGGAAACAGTTATTCTTTAATCTCTCTATTAACCTGGCACAGAATAATCAAATTTAAAGTGCTGCAGGGCCATTGCGCAGCCTCATGCATGGCAGGATCGAGCTTCCCTTCTCAAATTTCCTTATATTTCCTTTGTTTTCCCATTCTCCCATTAGCAAACTGATAACTAACCCTCCTGCTGTTCTAACACTGATTTTTTCAAGCATTTGTAATATCCACCACCCAAAACTGACATAAAAACCTACTCATGAATGCTGTCCTAATATTTTGTTTCCTACCAAATCAAAGGAGGTTCCCAGTGTAATGATTAATGACATGTTTGTTGCCTTAAACAGCTTTGATATTTCAACATTTAATCAATTTTATTTTTTTAAGGTGACAGGTTTCCTGCCACCCTGAATTTTACCCATGATGCTGTACTGAACTCACATGGTTTAAAGCTACAGTATAAAGACCTGGCAGCACTGCATTTATTTTACACACCTCATCGTATGATTTTTAATAACACTGCTTCCAGTGTCTGAAATATTTTGGGAAAGTATCAGTGTCAAAACACCCCATGGCCATAAGGAAGATCTGGCTGATGTTTATCACTGGAAAACAAACAACAAAGGCCAAAGGCATAGCACTGGGAGAGAAATTTTCTGAATTTCGTATTTCCTCTTGAAATTTTAGTAGCAAGGACACTGTAACACACAACCTTTTTTCAAATAAATGGCATAGAGATGATGGAATAATTTTCTGTGTTCTGAGACATAATCACCTCCTGCATGAGAATTAACATGAGCTTTGTTTATTCCAAAGGTAAAACAACCTGTATTCAAGCTTGCCCAGCTGTCTAGAAACTCAACTGATTCCACTGTAAAAGCAGGTGTAGTCAATCATTTCTGTCACAACATTAGCACATTACTGGCTGTTGGCAAGTGGGTCAGCTTGTCACAGGCAAAGCACTTCTCAGCTGCTCTGCTTCCTTCCATCCTGGTTGGCACATGAAACAACGCTGTTACAGCTGCTGAATTTCAAAAGGCATCCATCTGTTTAACTTCCTAAAATGACTTTAAAGAGTGGGATACAACAAACACATCTGCTACCTCAGCACGTTAAAAAAGATCATCTGGAAATTAACTGGGAAATTATAAATCTTTTTAGATAGGGATCCACAGTGAAGCTCCAATACACGTGTAACATCTGTTCCACCTTCAATTATAGCTCAAAGCTTTGCACCTCTGGCTTTCTGAAGAATTGAGGCAAACTTTACTTGTAACCAGCTCTGCATCTCCTTTTCTCACTGCTAGAGTTTGTTCAGGAACACATCACTGGGCATCCATCTATTCAATTCTGTCACTCCTGAAAGGCTCAACTGGATAAAGCCTTGAGCACTGTGGTCTGATCCCGCAGTTGACCCTGCTCTGATCAGGTTAGACTGAAGACCTCCTGAAGGCCTTTTCAATCTGAGTTAGCCCAACTACTCCCAAATAAAATAAAAGATAAAAACATTAAAATTCCATTAGTATCTACTGGAAGAACCCAAAGTGGAAATCAGCTATGAACAGTAACCTGGTCCATCACAAGAAAATGATTAGGCAGGAGGACCAGCAGAAGATACCAGCAGATCAGATTTTAGGAATGAAACATTAGCACATGTTTAAGTGTGATTTTCCTTTCAGTTCTTCTCTCAATCTCTACCAAACACAAATGTGTTATCACTTTGAATTTTGTGAACAGATGCTTACATCTAGGATTTGCAATTTACATGAACCTAGCCTGCATTAACAGCGATTTCAACACCAAATGCAAACCACAGTGCATGTTTTCACCCTAAGGTACAAGGTGTGTGTAACCTGCAGCACCAGGACATCTCAGTAAGTTCCTTGGCTATCCTCTGCATTCTCAGCAGACTCTTCAGGCATCCCAATTTCATCTGCAGAGAGCAGGCAGAGCTGGTGTAACACAATCCAGGAGAGACATGCATCTTCCACTGGTCTGTGGGCACCAGAAAGGCTGGCAGGAACGCAGCGAGCCATGAGAGATCCAAACAAGAAGCTCCCATATCCACTGGGGAGGTGAGAGGAATATACAAGGACACAGAAGAAAAGCAGCCCTAGGGAATACATTAACACCAAATTGGGGACCAGGAGATATATTCTGGCTAAGTGCTTGTGAACTGCAGGCTGAGGCAGACCTTCAGTAACAGGGATTAGTATTTGATACTCAGTATTAGAGCAAAACCTCTGACATGCAGCAGTGCTAACAATGTTCTGCATGTATACAAATGAGAAACCAATTTTTCTTTGCTGTAAATAGCTTGTGCAATTAATAGCAGTTAGCTGTTCCTGTCTTTTTCCAATTACAGGCTCAGGAAAAAAAGAGTATATTAAGTTACCTCATGCAATTCTGGACCACCTACTGTCAGAAGAGCAATTTGAAGATGAGCTGCTACTGCTAATTATCAAAATTAAAACCTGAAATAGAAATGTTCATTTTTAAAAGTGAGATGATTTCCTATTGCAGGCGTAACTTTCCACTGCTCTCCCCTGCCAACAGTTATCACTTTTGTCTGAGATTTCTGGACTGAAACTTTGAACACAGAAATGCCATCATCCAGAAAACCTTTCAAAACATTTTGGGTCACCATTTTGGGTCTTTCAAAACAAAGCCATTTATTTACCCTTGGCTAATTACCCTTTAGTCTCTGTGCACAGACACAAAATATTTGTGTTTCTATTTTGTCTTTTCTTTAAAATTTTCAGACAGCTGCAGCCATTTCCAAAATCATCATCGTGTTTCCACCACAATGTTAGGAAAAAAATTTCTCCTGAACAGTACTGCTGTTAGTACAACAACAAAAAAATTACAGCTATGTATGCATATGCATGTGTGCACACACACATGTATTGTGAGCTGAATAAAAATGTGGTGATGTCTAATTTGACCTGAGAAAACCAGAACAGCACTTTGACATAAACAGGAAAAGTTCAACGCTATTTGCAGCACAGCATCACCAATTCCAGTCTCTCTTACCCTATGCTGAACAAGCATTTCCAATTCAAAGGAGTAATTAGCATGCCATAAAAAAATCAGAGCACTAGCAAATACCAAAGCTTTAACTTGGCATTAGCAAAGATCAATGAAAATTCATCACTGTAAACCCACCACAAGCACTTGCTGCCCAAACACACTGGGAGTGCTGGGACAGGCAGGGCTATGCCTACACCACCCATGCAGATCACAGGAAGTTCAAACTTCATTAGGAAATAATTAAATAGCAGATATCATTCTTCTAAACATCACTGTCAATTTTTTAAAGCTCACTGAGAGACTCCTCACTCCAATACCTCGTTCTCAGCTGCCAATCATTTTGTCCAACTTTAACACTCTAGTATGAAGCACACGGTGCCAGTGCCCACCTCAGGCTGGAAATTTTGGAATGCTTTAGCCAAAATGCCAGAACCAAGGTAGAACCATACGTCATCTCTCAGCCACGTCCAAAAGCACCAGTGACCTTTGCTTCAACAGCTCAGGCACTCCAGAGCTTTGAACCAGGAGCTCGTGATTGGGCAAGGTAGTTAGTTTGTGCCAGAAATAAGTTTAGCATGGTTTTTATGAAAACACACACAACACAGCTGCTTTTAAAATCACTTCATTTTACACATGCCCTATAAGAACGCTTAAATTCAGCAGTTGAGGTCTGCTGAGTCTGTGCTCCTGAGCACCACACTGCTCCCATGAGGGAGGGACCAGGCCCACAGCTGAACCGAGCACTCCCCAGGCCGGGGGGACCAGAAGAAACAAAAGGAGGGTTCTAAGCAGCAGGGAGGATAACAAGGCTCAAAGAGAAAACCTGTATGTGGGGCTGAGAGCATGGATTATGAAAGGACATGGAGATGGAAACTAGTTCTAAATAGGAAGGTGTGAAAAGCAGAGCCAACAATGGGAACAGGACTGGGATGAACACCCAGATATGGAGAGAGAGGGCATTAAGATATGGAAGTTCTGAACCTGTAAAACACTACACAGTGTACGCCCCAAAATCAGGTTCACATTTCATGCATGAAGTTAGTAAAATACTAATTTTAACCTTCCCAGTGTTTCAGGCCCATATTTACATAACAGAGATTACAGCATCCCCATAACTCACCAAACCTCATCCAGAGATCAGATGAAGAAGGCACATTACTGCCAGTACAGTATTTGGATATTAAACTGATCAGCATTATACACTGGGAAGCATACACCAGGAAAAATCCATGAGGGTGTAAGGAGGGAAGGGAAATACAAATTTTGCCATTAGGGAGGAATTTAGTTAAATACAGTAAATAAAGCTGGAAGTCTCACATAGTCTTCTTTCTTAATTAAACACACTATTAAATAACTAGTTGCTAACTCTCTGCTCTATAAGACCAGCATTGGAAAAAACAGTGTTTGATCATGCCCTTAAAAACTATATCATCATGACAAATAGGCTTTATGTCACAAAATGTAAAAAGCAAATACCTGGGACATGTTGTATTTGGCATCTCCTAAACTTTGGGTTCTTAACCTTAGTATTTCAACAACCCTAATATTCTTTTAACACTTTGTTCAACAAGTTTGATATTGTTTCCCAGTGTATATTGGATGGTATATCAAAGAACTTCAGGCTCTTGCGCAGAAGATTTACAGTGACTATTTGCAACCTGGGAAATCAGCAGATCTGCACACAGCCCAACATCCCATCCCAGTACTCCACACAAACACCCCTGTAGCCTGTCCCAACCCTTTCAGCACAGACGGGATCACAAAATGTCCTGGGCTGGAATGGACCCACAAGGACCACGGAAGTTCAACATCCTGCCACAGGCACCACAGCAGCCACAAGGTCATCTCTGCACAGCGATGCTGGGATGGGTCCCACACAACTCTCTCTCTCCAGGGAAGGAGCAGGCACAAGACCAACTCTGCCAGTCTTAATCTGAAGAGAGCGAGAACACATTATCAGCGCAGCCAGGACCACCCCTCCATGCTGCAGAGGCAGCAGCTGCACCAGGCCAGCTCCAGCGCCCATCACACCCTTCCTCCACAGCTGCCCTCCCTCAGCTGACAGCCAGGCCTTTTCCGCACACACGTACAATGTCACCTGCAAATGGGTCACCCAGCCTGTGACCCAGTCCCCACGGCAGCCAGGCCCGCTCCACATGACAGCCTGGCACCCCGTCAGCCAGGCTTGGCAGGCGAGGCTGGCACGGGTTCCCTGCATAGCGAGCAGGCAGGGGGGACAAACAGCAGATGGCTTTGGCTATCTCCACAACAATTTAATCGCGGTGGTCGTGACGACACTGATGTGCTCCACGCCACCTCCAGTGCCTCGCTGCAAGGTGAGCAAGCTGCTCCTTCCCAAGGGCAGCCCTTGTGACCGGCCAGGAAGTGTTTGAAGGGTCTGTAGTCAGGACACGAGCCACACTTACTCAACCTGAACTTTGTAACAGGAACGGAGCACCTCAGATCTGCCCAGTTCAGGCAGAAAGGAAAAGCGCTTGTACTGCAGGAGAGTTGTGACCCTGGAAGTCAAGGATATGGGACGAGCGCCCAGTGCCACTGCCGAGCTCCCCTGCAAATGCAGGCGAGCTGGCCTGACAGCTTGGCAAACACCTCAAATCAGGTTGCCCAAAATAGAAACAAGTAAAATTAGTTGCTGCTTTGGAAATGTATTTCTTCATTTTCTCTTTATGAACTGTAAAACCAGATAAAAATGTCTACACACTGTCCAGGGCAATGTGACAGCTCTGTTAACAGAAGGACCTCAGATACTGAGATGTTACCAGATCGAGATTTCATTTAAGCATGGGAGCATTCTCCACTATGTAATTAATGCTGATCTACATTTGTGTGACCCAAAGCCAGGTTCCTCTGCACTAAAAGGGATGTGGAGGCGCCACAGCTGCTATGTGGGCAAATCCAAAAGGAAGGCAAAGGCAGCAACTATACTCCTAGTAAAGAACAAAGACTATTAAGCATGCAGAATTTTCCCAGTCTTGACTGAAATCAGGAAACAAACAAAAAAAGTTTAAATAGGTTGTGTTTTGATAGGTTGGTCAGAGCATGGCGCTGGTAACACCAAGGTTGTGGTTTCAATCCCTGTATGGGCCATTTACTTAAGAGCTGGACTCAGTGATCCTTGTGAGTCCCTCCCAACTCAGAATATCCTGTGAATCTGTGCTTTCAGCTCCTTAGCAAGACAAAACAAAAAATCCCAGTGCACAATAGTTGATTTTGTATTTCCTGACGGGTACATAACATCAGTTCTGCAGGTTAGTCTACAAACTTGGGCTCTTTGACATATCCTGGGGATTTACACACATGCATGCAGCAGCAGCTATAGAAAACAGCTGTAATTATTCCCAAACCTCTATAAATCACAACAGGGGAGCAGTTGGAAGCGGGGACAGAGAGCCAAAGTGTGACAAATGGAAAAGACAAAACCACTGGAAAAAACCTTTGGGATGTGCAAGCAAGCTAATGAAGAGTAGGAATAAATAAAGTATAATAAAAATGCTATAAATAAAAATATCTGTAAAGCAATCTAAAATAACAGCTTTATCTTTTGATGTTATTATCTGTTTTGAGTTCATGTTTATGGCATTACCAAGCCCCAAACAAATGAGATGAAAAGTGGGAAGGGTTATGCAGATAACATTGTTAGGGAAGGAAGAAATAAAGGAAGGTATTGTTTATCTTTCCTTTAACTCTCAGTATTTTGATTCCCTGCCCCATAAACAGGAGGGTGAGGGAACACCAAAGCTGTTTGTGACTTTGAAAACTTAATTCTGTTCCCTTGATCCAAAAATTCCACAATTGTTCCTCCTCCTTTCCATATTATGCTTTTCCACCTAGAGCCAGAGCAGAAAGGGCAGCGGTTTCCAACACGTGTGTGCACAGGCACAAACCTTTGTGTGGCAGAGCTGTGCTGGGAGCAGATAATCACAGCAAATAAAAGGCAGCTCTGGATATAACAATGTGGAAGCAAATCCAATTGCTAAGGACATTGGCTGAAAACAGCCCTCAGAAACAAAGAACCAGCCACATTAGAGCAATCTTTCATACTTGTATAAAATAAGTAATTGAGTCATGGACAGGGTAAAGCCTGGGAGCACAAAGAAAGATCACAAGTCGAAGCTGGAAACTGTCCCAATGGTCCCATATTTCAGCTCCCTCTCTGTTTGCTATTCTTCCCACTCTGGGTTTAAGCACAGCATCAAAGCTCGTTATTAGTCTGTAATCAAGGCCACTAGAGCTCTTGAATTCAACCTGAAGATGCACTGGGCAAAACCTGGCGAGGCAGCAATAATGATCCCCTCTGAGTAATCAGAGCATTGCTCCACATGATGCCGACAGAAAACGATCCCTTTGTGTCCAGGGGCCTGTGAGAGGGCTCACTTCAGAGAAAATGTTATCTTACACACTATAAATATGTGAAAATAAGATTAGAAGCAGCTGTTGTGACAGCAATTTGCCATGTCAATACACCCCCTCACACTCTGCCCAGATTTTTAGCTCACAAGTGACTCAGAAGCAAGAGTGGCATTGCCAAGCCCCCACTTCCCCGCGTTTCCCATCCACTTGTACTATCCAAGGACTGCCCTCACCCTCACCTGACTTCACTTTGGCTATCAGAGAGAGAGTCAAGCACCCCGCCACTATTTGGGAACTGTGCAGAACGGGGCAGCTTCTTTATTGTCCTAGCCTGGCCCTGTGACATCACAGCAAATGTTAATCAGGAGCAATATTAACATTACTGAAGTCTCTTACAAAAGCAGACATTTGAAGCATTTCCACCGAAAACTAAATACAGTCACTTATCATTTTTAACTCCTGCCACATTATTATATATTACTAAAAATCCTCAGCATTCTGTCAGATAATTGTCTGCATTCATTACTTCTAGTGAGAAAGAAGCTACTGAGTGGGAGAGAAAGAACCATTTTTTTTCACATTACTCTGGGTTGCATACTTAATAGAGTTATTTCCCAGATATCCCAGTGGTTATTTCTATTTATACTGTGTGTAGTTTTCTTTGCTATAAATGAAGATCCAAAACGGGTGGCAACTATCATGTAGCTGCTACAACATATAAGAAATGCATAAGGACACACTGCAAAATGTGACTACTGGCCATAAAGCTATCCTTGATGAGCAAAGTATGGTCTACTTAGTTCCTAAAGAAAAACAAAAAAAACTGGCATGTCAGCTCACCTCACAATCAAAATCTGGCTGGACACTCTCACGAGCTAAGGGTAATGTATTTCCCCTGGGATAAAGTATTTTAAACTACAGGTAATGAAAGAACATGTCCTAAGGTAGCAAGTTCCAGATTTTAATAAGGATGTACAGAAAACCTAAATCAAGACGTTAGTGTTTCCCTTAGTCTTTCAAGCTCAGCTTATGGAAGCACTTCCCAAGGATGACCCAGTGTCTGTAAAGTAATTGTTCTTCTCTGACATATCCTTCAGGAGATACAGCAAGTACTGAGTGATGGTGTGACACAAGTCTTATATCCTTTGTACCTGTTATGAAAGGGTTAACTTCTGCTGAGGTTCCTGAATTACGGGGCCTAGAGAGGTCTGGCTGCTGCCACCCTGGAGCAGCACCAATTAGCCAAAAGCCATGGTGGGAGGCAAGGAGGCAGCAATGCCACGAGCAGACTGCACTGCCTGTGTCCTTGCCACCTGTGCAGAGCAGGGGGGGGAAGGCTGCACCCTCCCGGGGCACAGCCCTGGCACTGTGCAGTACACTCCCACGCACACTCCCACTCCCAGATGGCCTCCACACAACCCTTCCAACATAAATTATTTTAGGATTTTAGCAATTAAGCCACAGAGCCCAGATTTTTGCCTCGCAGTCAGGAGTCACTCTATTTTTTTAAAAAACAGGAAAAAAAACCCTGAACAGACAAACGTCCCTGCCAAACCAAAAATAATCATAATAAAATATTCCTGTTTCTACAGTAAGTCACCTAAAGCATTCAAAATACCACCCATGAGTTTGTTCTGCTGACAGCTCTGTGTTTACACCTGCTGCTTTTCCTTGTCCTGAGTCCAGCAGGAAACAAAAGCAGGAATGGAAATCATATCTGTGCAGGCAAGTAGCTGAAATTAAGGAGAACAAGAGAAGGAACGGTGCAACAAAAGGCACATGCGATGTCAGCCCAATTTTTATTGTTGCTTACAATGTAGAAGATGGCACTGGCACGCCAGTAATTCAGTGGAGGGAAAAAGGCAGCTACAGAGCTTCAGCCCAGTTTATTGATGAGATCCCTTAAGCTCAAGAACCTATAATTCAGAACACTTTCTTTTCAAGACATTGATATTAGAGCACATCACCACATCTACCCTGAAAATCTATGTATTGAGGAGCTGGTTTTGCTTCAAACCTACTGAAGTGAGGCAAGAAACACAGTGAGTTGCAGGAGAGAATTCTCTCAATGTCTCTCCTTCCTGGAAAGAGAAGATTGGGCTGAAAGATTATTCAGACAAATTGAACTGTGTTAGAGATAGGGACCAGACCTTAGTAAACCCTCAGGTAACCACTTGCATTTAAATGCCTACAGCAGTAAGCTCCTGGCAACATAAACATTAAACAGACATTTATGAAGCCTAGAACAGAAAGACAAGGGCTTTTATGCTTGCCTGCTTGCTTTTAATGGTGGATATACAGTCCTTATAATTCACAGTTTTCTCACTGAAGTCTTGAAAATTCTTATTCAAAACTCAGTAACAATCTGCATTGTCCATCCCATCCCATGACGCTGACTCAGAGACAGGACTGACAAAGTCACCAGGACCAGCTGTGTGCCCCATTCCCAATGCACATGTGATTCCAGCTTCCCATAAGTCAGGCCTCGAGCTGCTGCAGTTCAGAGACAGCCAGGCACAGGCAAAGGAAACATCTGTGCTGCCCTAAACCAAAACAGCCCATCTGAACTGCAGTGGCCTTGCCTCTCCCGAGTCACCTCAGCCACCCCACCCCAAATCAGGCCTGGAGCCGTGACCCTGTGCTGCTCCCAGCATAAGTCACCCCATGACTCACAAACTCTCTCTTAGCTGATGCATCCTCCCATCTGCCAAAATGTGACCTGCTGTTTGGCAAGGCTGTCAGGTCACCATGACGAGTCACCAGAACAGCTGAATCACCCTTTTCCAGCACTGGCTGCTGTCATTGTCCCACGTCTGACTGTCCTTGCCCTGGTGTCTCACCACATTGGCCTGTGTGGAGCTGGTATCGAAGCTCCTGGAGCCCATTAAGGCTGCATCTCTGAGGGAAGGCTTTGGGAGAAAGGGTGTAAGCAGAGCTTTATCGGCAGAGGCTTTACCTGCAAAATAATGAGTCCCCCAGCAAAGTCAACAGAAGGCCAAACTTTACCATGAGCACGGATGCTCCTCCAAGCCTGTTAAAAGCAAATGGCTCTGTTAACTTCAATAATTAAACCTCTAGGTCAGGCTTTTGTGAAGGAGGCAAGTCCCAGTTCTCATGCTATCTCAGCAGTCCCATGGCACAGAGAGACAAGGAGTAAAAATAAATGTGAGTGACAGATTCACATCTGAGGCTGACATCTAGCTATAAGATCAGGTAAGTGCAGCATCAACATGACTGAGAGGCATCAAAGGCGGTGAGATACTGTGCAGGACCAATTCTTCTCTCCCTCAAAGGCAAAAGGTATTTTTAAAAAGGTTCAAGAACCAAAGGACAAAAAAATCCAGGCTATAACCTTTTTTTAAAAGAAGACTATGCTTTTAAACTGGACATTATGCTAAGGAGTAGCCTTGTGACACTGAAAGGACTAAAAATGGCACAGCTGATAACACACTCTCCGAAGAACTCTCTTCTCTATATTCAGCTCAGCCCCTCAGTTCTATATACCAGATCACTCAGGTTTGTGTTCTCCTACCTCCAGGCCGTTTGCTCTTGCTCCTTAATCCCCAGATAAATCTCTGATCCTCATGCCATGCTGTCAGGAACAAGTAGCACGAGGCTGGGCTAACATTTCTTTTCCTTTCCAGCCAGCAATAATACAAATCACACCTTTACAGCTTTTCCATCACTGCTTGCCCATTTATTTCTCAATACATTTTACCCAGGCTTGCCCAAATTTTCACTTCCTGGCAGACATGAATAGTGAAGTGAATCAAATACCAGGCTGAGAATATTGTAAAGAAATGTTTCAATACCAGTAATTTTTGTGAATAGGGAAGTAAATCAAACATTATGCTGTGAATAAAGCAAGGAAATGTTTCAATACCAGTAATTTTTGCATTTGAGCTGAAAAAAAACAGGATGGAAAACACTTACTGCCCGAGTTTTGCAAAAAAGTGTGGCTTTTCTCTACCACCCTCGGTGCAAACCATGTATTTTGGGAATAGTCAGCTATTTCCATTGCTCTCAGCTGGTATCTTCCATGCCATAACTTGGCTTCTGCTGAGAAGTTTGCTGACCTCACATCCTGTTTAGAGCAGTCGCTCTGTCAGTCAATTACTGCCATCAATGTGGCACAGCAGAATCACCACTATCACTTTTTGAAAGCCTTCTCCTTCCTCCCTGACAGCCATGAGAGCCAAGCCTGGAGCACATCCCTTCCAGGGGAAGAACAATGCGCTGGTTCCCACAACTCAGCAAAGGATGATTTCTAAACATTAAAAAAAAAAAAAAAAAAGGCTATGCCATTACAAATGGCCATTTTGGGGCATAAGCTGGAGCTGGGCACATCTTATCTTAATATGAGCAATGTACATACTCTGGAGAATATCCATAAGAGAGATGGGAGTCTGGCCAAACACAGGGAGGGCCTTTGCTAAGATGACAGGATGAGGCGCTTAAGCGTATGTATTTGAAGATGAGAAGGCTACAGGGGGGATCTTCTTGTGCTCGCTAAGTACCTTAAGGGGGATCACAAGGATCTGGTGGACAGATAAATTTGAACTAAGCAGCAACAGAACAACATGTGGACAATCCCAGGCTTTAAAATAGAAGTTATTTGTATTAAACAAAACCACGGTGGTTTAGCCAAAGTGGGCTGCCATCTAGCCATGTGGGATTTTTATTTTGTCCAGGAGACTTCTGCAGCAGATAAATAATGCAATAGTCAAGAAAATAAAAACAGATTGCTTGGATAGCAATGATATCTATGGATATGTATGGGATTAGATGCTCAAACACGATAGTTTTGCTCATGCATGCAGCGTTTATGTTTAGCATCAATAAGGAATATCCTTTTCTCAGGTTACTACGTGGAGTTGGAAAGATAGTAGCTTGTGGTCAAAAAGTGGATATAGCCTTAATAAACAAATGATGTGGATTATTTTTCTAGCACCCAGTTGTACAGAATAATTTCTAACACACAGACAGAAAACATCGAAGACACACTTATTGTATCATCCTTAAATGACAGAACAGGAGAGCAAGAAGTTAAAGTGTCTCTCACCCGACTAAAGTCTAAACCTCAGAGGTGTAGAGACCCCATCACACAGAGCCTGCTCGCTCACAGAGGGCCACTGTCCCCTCTGCCAACACTGAACACTACAGCATGATCAAAACACCCCAATCTTTCTTTAACTGCGCCTTGCAGATGTTCTTAACACACTTTTACTGAATGCTCAATGTCCGGCCTGTGTTGTGAAGTAAAAGCAGAAAAAAAATCTTTAAGCCCATCATAAGGGCTAATGGTTTTAAACTAAAAGGGGGCCTTAGATTAGACATGAAGAGGATGCCTTTTGTGATTAAACACTGGCACAGGTTTCCCAGAGATGTGGTGGATGCCCCATCCCTGGAAACATTCAAGGCCAGGTTGGATGGGGCTCTGAGCAACCTGGTATAGTTGAAGATGTCCCTGCTCATTGCAGGGGTTGGACTAGATGACCTCTAAAATCCCTTCCAGCCCAAACCTGTTATTTTTCCCTCTCAAAAACCACAATAGGCTGAAAATATTACGTGCCATGTGCAGAGTGACTTACTGGAATCCCTTCTGAAGGGAAAGTCTTGCCAGTGTCCAAAAGATGGTGTTTTATTTTTACTGGACTGGGAGTTTTATGTCACCTCCCTGCACCCGTTGAGATGAAATTTGAATCTGCTGCTGCCGTTTCACCTCGGGTGCCTTGACTTTCTTGTACTAAACAGGAAGCCCTTGTCAATACAAAACTATTTGCACTGGCCTCACTAGCCTGTGCTGTGTCTAGATAATTCAGCCTAATGAGGGATTATTTCCTGTGTTCGTGGCTGACAACACCCAAAGACATTCTGGGATTGTGCAGTGATAAAAACTGAACTATATTAAGCCGACAGCATGGAGCTGTTAATTTTAAATAGAGAATAGACGAGAGAATGGATACTGCTCCACACCATCCAAAAGTCACTGAGATTCGTGCTTGAGCCAGGATATTAAAACAAAAACAGCCTTTCTGGCTTAGGACTGACATCTTCACTAAACCCACTGAGCTCCATAAGCTTGCCTGTGTGTTCAAATGCAGAGGGGTAGCAGAAGCAATGTGTGGGTGATTACAGGCTAATGAGAGAGTGACTTTTGTCCTCAGTGGATGCAGTTGGACTAAAACTAGTTCTGTTCCTAATATGCAACAGCAAAGGTCAGTCCAAACAAAGGATCAAGTCTGGCAAAACTAACCAGTTTCACCCCCCAGGGAGCTGCTGGAAGAAGCAGGCTTGTCACAGCAGTGACAGAGGCTCTCTCACAGGCACCTGGTGAGTGTGAGGTAATGCCCAGCCTTTCCTTGCTCCACCAAAGGCAGCTGAGCCCAGACCAAAGCCAGTGGATTTAATAATAAATATCACATATTATACATAATACACATATTAATATCATTTCTTGCCCCATTTCAGAACATGGGCCAGTTATCCATTGTCTCATGTGGACATTGTGGATGACTGACTTGCTCACCAGCAACTAAATCAAGGCTTGAGCCAATAAGCTGCAGACTAGCATATTTATAGCCTTTGGAATGTAACAGTGAACCATCACTCTATGGAACAGAAATATCCACTGTGCTTGAAGAAGAAAGATGGCCCTGTATAAACAAGTCTATGTATGTTCCAGATGAAGGAAATGAAGAGTGGCAATGCAGCGCCTCCCATAATTCCAGCCAGCTGTCAGTCCAGCTAGGAAAACAACAGATCAAAAGCAAGCCATTTTTTCCTTGTGCATTCATGGATAGAAGACATTTTCTTATCTAATTCGTTCCATTTTACAGTATCATCATTAATATATGCAGTTTATTAAAGCCAAACCAAATACTTTAGTTATTCTCCATCCACATATCCTCTTCACTAGCCTATACAGGGCACAGTTTGAAGGCTGCCTGTCACTTCTAGCTGCACTGCTGTTTGCTCCTACAAAGAAACAAATAGAGAGCTGCATGAACCATGGATTAAAAAAAAACCAAACCCTAAACTTTGTAATACAGTTGTTGGGCCACCTCCTTGGAACAAGTACAGTGTTTCAGACTTGCAGAAGCATCTTCAGGTCTACTTAGAAAAGTGTGATGGTCCAGCCTCCAGGCAAGCAGCTGGGCAGCTCTATTAAAAATACTCTGTTTACTTGAGGAGAACCTGACAGGTTAATGAAACAGGAAAAGTGCAACAATCCAGGGAACACACAATTTCATCCCACCTCCCATCAGCTGTTACTATGCAAAACTGGCAATAAAGCTAAAAAAGTACTACATAAGCTTAATTACTTCCCATATTTTTGATTGATGTGACTATTTCTTTCAACCGCACATTTTCTTTACTTTTTTTCTGCAGTGTCTACATATCATTCTCTAGTTGCTGTTTCCAAGGCAATTCCACTCTAGAATTTCAATGGTTTAAAGGAACTTGCAGGGTTCAGTCATACAAGCCAGGACAAGTTGGTCTATAATCCCACTGCTGAAGGAATCATGAGTGTAAAAAGCAGAAAAGTGAAAGCATCAAATTTAAAAAATAGCACAAGTCCTGTTGTACCTTCAAAGCACAACAATAGATGCCCAGGATGCTTGAAGTTTGTATTAGTTGAGAAGTTAGCTTGAGAAAAATCACCTTCCATGTAACACAAATCTATCTAGGACACAGGGTGGACACAGAACGAATGATTATTTGAAGAAGATATGATTATGCTGAAAGCCAGGACCAGCTACAACTCCCTTTGCCATGAAAGGGGAGAAACAGCACTGCTACAGCACACTGAGATCATCCAACGGTGTGTACCTAAAATAGTTCAGGTGAATCACATCCTAAAAATGCTTATTTCTGTTCTTTAACTATAAAAGGAGCCCTAAGGCAGTCAGTTCAACTGCATATGTCTATGCTGCAAAGGTTTAAAGAAAAATGAATTCATTTCTCATTAAAAGTGATTCCATCCAGAATCACAGAAAGTTCCTTTAAGTTATGCAGTAGTGAGATACCTGCGGAAATTACTACCCTGAAACTGGAAATGGGATCTACTTTTTTGATAATAAAAGTAGCTACCAGACCTCTTTGTCCATATTTAAAAAACTTAAAGTATCACAGTATTGCTATACCAAAAAGGCAATTACCAATATGTAAGAAACCAGATTGACTCTACTAAAGGAAAATTCCCACAGTGAAGCTACAATTTCCACTCTCACAAAATAAATGACAGGAGTTTTAAAGGAGAAAACAGAACAATACTCTCTATAACTACTGACTGTTTCTTCAAGATAAACTCAATTCTTAATGCAAAACTGTTGCATCTCACAATAAGTGCAGATAAAAGGGTAAGAAGTGAAGAGCACGCAACTATAAGTCCTTGGCTCTACAGCAAGGTCAGTGAATGTGAAGAGTTCATTGCTGCTGTTCATGCTGCATGTTTCAATCTAGTCTCCAGATTCCAAGCCTGGTAGCTCTCACAAGCATTAAATTTCCCAAGTGCTAGCATAATTAAAAAACGGTACTAGGAAGAAAAATACACTTGACTGCACATGCTCGGTTAATTCCCAGAAACCCTGCTTCTCTCTGTTACTTTTTGGATGCTGGAACCTGTTCCTGTAATTCAAAAGTAAACAATTATTCAGGAAGGCTATTCAGGCAGAAATCAAACTGGAAACATCCGAGGAGCAGGCACTGGTCCGTCAGTTCACCAGCAAACCCTCTGACTCATCAGGGGAGTTTCTGGGCCAGCAGGCAGCACATGCTTTCATTTTCACAAAGTGCACTGGACTCGTCAGGCTGCACAGGGAAAAGCATCCAGCCTCCTCACATCAAAAGCTTGGAATGATGAACAGCCACCAGCAGCCTGCTGACAAGGCAGTCAGCCTACAGACACCAAGTCAGGCTTACTAACCCAGCTCAGCTCAGCCCAGGGATCTGCTCAAACCTCTGCCACCAGCAAGGACTTTGCCTTCTAAGGGCCTGGCTCACCTCAAGCAGTTTGTTTGATGCTTTTCCTCACTTGAGAGAGGAAGGAAAGGGCGGAAGAGGCTTTCATCCCCTCAAAACAATAGGTTATGAACCAACCAGAATATCTTCTATTTTACCAGAGTTAAAAATGATGCTCCACACAGACAAATAGAAAGTGCAGCACTCTCATTTCAGAGTCTGACAGAGCAGAGATAGGACAGTGAGGATTTGGGGAGCCTCTGCCAAGTTCAGTCTCACCATGCAAAGTCCTTACTCCCAGGAATTCCTAGGCAGCTGGCAAGAGAACACACTGACACTAGGCAAGGAAACAGAGGTGAGATTTCCCTGACATTGCTTGCACAGGCTAAAAGCAATCAGCTCCTATTTCTATTTTGAGCTCTTCCAATGCCAGCTTGTTGTGGGCTGCTTGTAGAATCACTGCCAACAGCCCAAAACTGTGTGAGCCTGTCATGATAGATCACAATTTGGGAAAAGCCGTGACAATGGCTGCTCTGCAAGGGCCACAGGGGAAGCCCAGACTGCAACTCAGGATTGAGGGGCAGCACCTGCAATGCTGCATTTTTAAGTACCAATGAACTTCCATCTTGAGCAGAAATTGCCCATTCACTTAAAGCTGCTTTCTGTTTCCTTGGGGACGAGGAAAAACCAGACCCTGCCAGCTTTATCTCTGCTCATGAATCACATCCCAATCTTTCTAGTCTCCTTGACTACAGCTAAATAAAACAGGGGCACGAATCGTTTGCTGGCCGTTAAGTGCCTGAAATAAGGCGACGACTGCATTGCAGCTGGGAAGTTTTATGGCAGGAAATATTGGGATGTGTGTTTCGTGCCCTGAGTTGTGGCATAAAGGGCATCAAGGGGTACCTGAGGCTTCAAGACTTGAAGCTGAGGTAGTGCTAAAGGATAGAGCAGGATGAAGAGAGACAAGGAAAACCAGTCCCTGGATGTTGCTGCAGCACATTAGAGGGACGAACTGCCCTGACACCTGGTTAACAGGGTGGGATGGACATCTGGCAGCACCATGGCTAAGTTCACTTATTTATCACTACAAAGATAGCCTGCACAAGCACAAAAATGATCCTTGAGGGTCCCTTACGACTCAGAATATTCCCTGAGTCTATGAGCAAAAAACCAGACCATCTCCCATCAAGTTGGACTTGATCTTTGTAGGTCCCTTCCAACTCAGGACACTCTATAAATCTGAAGACGAAACTGATGGACATGCAGACCTGAAGTCCCACAAGTGATGATGAGCAAGGAAAACCTGGCTACTGAATTAACACCTCGCCAAAGTAATCCCAAAGTAATTTTTGCTTACTGGGCTAAGTAGCTCCCATTGCAGACACTGCCTCGTGCAATGCTTCAGTTTCATTTCAGTTGCAGGGTCTCATCCAGAATAGCCTCCAAAGTCTGAGGTGACAACCACCCCTTCCCTCAAGAAACAATCATCTGAATCAGTTTTCATATCCTGAAGGGACAAAATACTGTGTTTCCTTCTGTTCTGAAGCTGAATAGTTTACTCCTATTTCAAATAAATCCAAAAGGGAAAACCACATCTTTGCTGAACTCCTAGGTCTCGATGAACATGAACTGAAAGATAAAACCTGCTGATGCATCCTCTTAACCATCCACATCAGTAAGTCTTTGTACACAAACTAAATGGAGAGTGTAGAGCCTCAGAGCAGGAAAACAGGATTATAAAGGGATTTTGGAGGAAAACTAATTCCTAAGACCAAGTTGCACACACTTTCCTCCACTGCCCTTGTGTAATTAAGTCTGTATCCACAGAAAACTAGTACTGCATGAATGAAGCAATCTCTTGAGAAACAACTGCATGAAGACTAATAAAACAGGACATGTCAAAATTATTGCCAGGAAATCTCTAAATCTTTGCCATATATTTTACAACGTGTTTGCCTACGGTTGACCCCAGTGCAATATTTATAAAATACAACTGCCAGAGAGCTACAGCACTTCCTTTCAGCAATCCCAAGGTGGTATGCAAGCTGGGGTTTTTCAGATCAGTATTGAATCCTGGGACTTTGGAGGATGGAGTTGACCCACAAGCAGTAGGGATATATTAAAAAAGCCTCCAGCAATAACAATTTCCTCCCCAGGAACACTTGCAAGTTTCAAACTCAGACCTAAGGCTGTCAAGGCTGTGCTTTCATCAGTCTACAGTGAACAGACTGAAACACTAATTTTGAATATTAACTGATTCCTCTTTTTTTTTAAATATTGTTTAAATCCACACACTCTAGAAGCAACAGACCCCCATGGCAGCACACTGAGTTATCTGCTCTTAGCCAAGAGTCTAACTATAAAGGACAACAATCCTGCTTAAATGTCACAGGGAACTATTTGTCACTGGAGCTCATTGTGAATGCACAGAAACATGGAAGTTAATTTTATCCTGAAAACTATCCCAGAATGTGTGGAGCCTGACAGCCACTTTTGGCACCTGAGATGCTCAGAGGGAATGCCCTGCATTTATAAACCAAGTGTTGCTCCTGGATCCCAGTGCTTTTTTTTCCAAGTAAAAGCATTATGCATTCAGAAGTAAGTGCTCACTTTTATAGCTGCTGTGAACTAAATTAGCAAAGGTCTCTCATGTAAACATAGGCTCCATCAAATAAATACTCCCAAACTGTTGCAGTACAAGCATTAACTTCAATGAAAGAAATGAAAGTCTTGCAATAGTGAAAGATAAAATGTTCTGGGATGTCATCCAGAGCGCTTGGAGGGATCATGTATCCAGGTTACATGGATCTAAGTAAGGTTACTTTGGTTAAAAAAAAACCTAAAGAAGATGCAAAAGAAATACAAATTTTATTAGGCTGGAATTCCCATGTTCCTGCAGGGAAATGTTGAAAAATAGGCACTGCCTGAGCCATCCATAATTCTTACACTTTCTTACAGTACAGCACTGACTATTTCAGAGATTTTTTTTTTAGAGAAGTGAGCATAATTTTGCCAACTATAAAAGACTAGCTACAAAACCCAGCTCAAAACTCTGCACTGCGCTCTATAATTGAGCAGTTTGCATTTGCTGGTCAGCTGCTTAAGCATTGTGACAGTGAGAGTGCCTCCCACAATAATTCTCTCCAATGCTGGTTCATTCCTGACCAGGTAGGCAACTTTTAATTTCTCAGCAGGTCATCCAGTGTCAACACTTTACTTGGAAAGAACGTTTTCAACAATCTTATTCCAAAGACCAAACTCTTCTTTAACTCAGATTTTTCAAAATCCCCTTCGTGTTACAAACTTTTTGTTTAGAAATCACACATGCAACAGCTATAGCTGTAATAACAGCTATAATAGCTATATAGACCTAGTTAAGAAAACACAGTCTGAGGGACTGCATTCTATCCAAAGCACCCTAACAAAGTCCACAGTGCTGAAATTTTCAGAAATAATCATCTGGGTTATCAGATTGTCTTTTTTTCCTTTTCCCTGTGGATTTGATGGTTGGTGGTGTCACAGAATATGAGGAAATCATCACCCATCTCGTAGGTGAGAAAAATACCAGGCAAACAGACACTAATCCCCTTCTCTCTTGGGTGTTCACAATGCCACCCCTTCCTCTCCTCCTCTACAGTTCACACTTGCAGGTTGAGGTGTTCTCCTGCACCTCTGTTTCAGCCAGGGCATGCAACAGCTGAATTCAGTATCTTCACAAAGTCCTTAAGATTGCCTGAATGGCAGTAATTGTATTACACTGAGCCTGTTTTGACCAGCACAAAGTGTGAAATTTTGTCACAGGATTAATACATCGCTCTGCCACAGGAATGAACAGCAGAGCAATTGAAAACGTTTCCCAGAGAGCAGAGAGGTTGTCTCAGCTGCAAACTTTCCTCTCTCCATCCCCAGAGTCAGAGGCTGGAAGTGTTATCCCATGGAGCAACAGGGACTCCTAAACACATGGTGAGCCAGGTCATCCGAGGGCAAGTCTGTTTCAATTACTTTTTATTTTAAAACCCCAAAGCCCTTTGCTGTGCAGTGCTGTACTTTCTGACTTTGTCACAGGATAGCTGCTACATTTTCTAGGTCAGTAGGACTCCAGCACTGCCCTTGGGCTGTATTTTCACAAGGCTCAATACAGTTAACGTGTCAGACACACCACAGTAAATAGCTCCTATTGTCTGTTGCTTTAGGGAGCCATTGGTTTCACATAAAAATATCATTACTTTTATTAACAGATATTGATAGAGGTCTGGAAATGGTCATTCACAATCTGAAATGCATCTGACTTGCTCAGACAATGAGACAGTAAGAAATTAGTGACCCGCGCTGCAGCATCTGCTTGACAATGTCCTCACGCACAGGAGCCAGACTGACAGACCACTGCAGCAGCAGAGCTGGTGTAAAACAAGGTGGAAACTCCAGCTCCTCAGCCCTGCCTTCAACACACACTGTATTTAGCCTCAGGGCTGAGTTTACAGCAGAAGATATGAAAAATACTGCATTTATGATAGTGACTCTTTTTTTCCCCATCTCTTCCTTTTAAATGAGATTGAACTAATGGGCAAACGTCCTCATTATAGGTTTCATGTCTGATGTGATTCCCAGAGTAGCACTGGACTCTTCCTCCCTAAAGAGAAGAAAAACACACATTGTGCAACACTTAGACATGGTTCCTTTGTTCACTGTTAGTACATTTTCAAAACTGGACTTCCCCTTTAGCTGCTTTGGGAATTTATCACAATCAATGCACAGGACCAGGCTTCAGTCAGTTTAGATTATCTTTCAAAATCTCCACAAAGCACAAATTCCCAAATCCCAAAGAAAATTAACATTTCATGTCTGTTGCTGAGACACCTGGAAATATTAAGAGATTGTTTCTCAAAAGCTAGGACATTTTTCAAGCATTTCCCCTTAATTTCTTTCTGTCCTTTGTTACTTCTCATCTGTATAAATCCAAAGACTTGAAAATCCTGAAGAAGAACCTCTTCCTTTAGAATAAGGAAATATATTTGGAGATTAGGATCATTATGATCATCCAAATCACCAGAGACAACCTTGCCAGAGCTAGGTCTCAAGGAAAGCTCATCTCTTGATAGGCACAGTCCAGGCAGTAATTTGTGTCAGGGCTGATTTTAGTCAGGCTTCTGTTTGAAAACTTCAGAATTTATAATTAGCTCATGTACAAAGAGTGACAAAAAACCTCACTAATACATGAGCTCTGTCAAAGATCTTTCAGTAGGAGACTAAGTTACATCCCACCGGGGAGGAAATCCTCGTGTTTTTAACATTTATTTTACTTTCTGATTAGAAAGACTAGGCAAGGACATTTTACTGGTACGTTGCTCCTACAGAACTGGTAAACTGGTACATCAGATTTTAGAGAAGGAATTCTAGAAATTGTTCGGTTTCCTTTCCCTTTTCTTAGCTCTCCATTCGCTCTTGGAAATTCCCAGAGTGATACAGGACCATTTCCAGAGTGAATTCAACAGCTGTGTAACAACTCATGTCTTTCTTGAGGATTCCGTGACAGGGAACACAAAGTAAGGAGAAATCAAACCTGATGCTGCAGGAAGGCAAAATATCGCATCCCAATTCCAAGCTGTGATACTGTTCCCTTTAGATCTTAAGGAGAACAGAGCACAGTTAACCACTTGCTCCACTTAGAGCAGCTCTGGGCTTTCATCCTATTCAGCTTGCTAAAGGCAACACATTCAAAAGCCAGAGTGACATGTTTTTAGGTAGGAAGCTGAGTAATTAGACAGCTAAAATTCTTTAGCTCATTTTAAGTCAGTTCTTTCAGAGAATCTCATTTTAACTTTGAAACTTAGGAGCACTGTATACTGTGTAATTTACTAAATCACCTCTGGTTCAGACGTAGGAGGCAAAATTTCTGGTTCATAATGCCACAGTTTTAAATGATAATACCTCCCTGATGTGCTAAACTGCTGAACTGTGATGCACAGCTAGGTGGGAAGATCTGCCATCGCTGGAAATCCCCAGCTGCCAGCCTTTCACACATACCAGAGCAGAAGGGATGAATTCTTGATGCAAACCCATCAAATATGTATGTGTTTTGCTAGGAGAGAAATGGAGCAGAGAGTCTAGAGATGCAAAATGAGCCATAAGGAGCCACCACGACCGCTGCTACCCCTGCACCAAGAGCAGGCTCTGTGTTGTGGGTTTGCTTTTTAGAAGACATCTCCACCTGTGTTTCAGGGAAATGTCTACAGACTGGTGAAACAAAAAACAATGGAGAAATAATCTCCTGGTTTGTTACAGCAACTACATCAAAGGGTCAGGCTGTCTCAGCAGACACACACACCACACGTTCTTCCTCCACTCACATCATGTACATGACGTATATATTTACATATGTAGAGACAGATTTATTATATACATATTAAAAGGGGGAAATGTGCCTCTTATGCTGTGTCAGTTAACTTGGCTAAGCCTGTTGAAGGCTGCAGTTCCTATTTAATGGTTGAAAGAGATTTAGGTAATGAAGTCTCTGGATGAAGAAGCAATGGTATTTATGAGACAAAAAAAATATTTGGGCTTAACCAGCTTTGAAATTACTATAATAGGACAAAATAGAGGAGTCAAATGGGCCACTGACAGCAACAACAAGCAGAAGCTTTCACAATTCAGGCTTTAGTTATGTGGAATGTACTGGCTAGAGAGGATGACCCACAATTTCACTGAATATTCCAGCACATCACCCTTTCTACTCCATCTCAGAAAGGTTATTTCTGCTCCTCAAAATACAGTAACAGTAGTTATTTTCTGATTACTTCAAGAAAGAAATTTTCTGAATCTGATTTGATATTCAGCTTTTCAGCTTTTCAGCTTTTTTTTCCCTCCAAAATGTTTCTTGTTTACTTTACTTATTCATTAGTAGTTTCCTTACACATTGCCTAGATTATAAAGCAGAGAATGGAAAAGCAAATAAACAGAGATTAAGTAAAGCTGCAGCAAAGTTAGGTCTTTAAGAATTAAATCCAACCTCTAAACTGCAGAGGCAACTCTTCAAAAGTCACGCTAAGCAGAGTATGTACATTTGCAGTCCAACTTCCATTTAAAGTGGATGACAAGTTTAGCAAGGATAATACCCTTCAAATACTGGCTGATTGGAGAGGCAAGGACATTTGCTCAATTTGCCCATAGTATTATCCTCCTGGCTTGCTGGGAGTAGATGTCCTGCTGTGAGCTTACAATAAGAGTTTTCCTTCTGAAGTCCCTGATGTGGGAGCATTTTTCTTTAAGATCATGGGAAAGTTTTGGGGGTTTTATTTTAAACCACTGCAGCAAAAAAGTAAAGAAGATTAATTGGGTTAGCTGCACAATTCATCTCGCTGCTTTTGGCTAATTCACATCAGTCAGCATATCCTAGAAGACAGTCTTTAAATCTCAGATATGTCCTTGTTAATTATTATAGCATATTATAAAAGACAAATATTTTTGGGTGCTGAGAAAAAGTGGTACAGCATTTTAATCCATACATGCTTTTTCCCCCCCAGATTATTAATCTACCTTCAAATTTATGCCCAAAGATAAAATATCCTGCTGCTTTTCCTTCTGATTCCCAAGAACTTAACAATCAAGATGCACAGCAATGTGTTGATCTGATCTAGCACCGTTTCAAGTGCAAACTTCCCCTTGCAGCAGCAGGTTTCAAGCAGATGGTGCCTGGATAGAGCCAATTGATACCCAAATAAACCAGGGCATCCTGACAGCTCCAGCCAACAGGCTGCACAACAACTCTCCGAGAGCTTAGGAGGCAAAGCCCAGTCTTAGGGAAAGGCTAACACTTTCCAGGGAACTTGTTACGACTGCTAGGACTGACATGCTCATGGTAATCGAAGCCCACTTGCTCTGTGACTCACAAAAACACAAAATAATTTTTGAATTTGGCCTACCACAAAATTTTCCTGCAATTAATAATTAGGCAGCTCATTACTTGGCAGTGAGAGGAATCAGCTATTTAATTTTCCTGACTGGTCACAAAACAGGTTAGTAACTAAAGAAAATTCCTAATGCTACACAGGAATACATTATTATTATTATATCTATTTACTATCATTTTTTTTCTATGTATAGTATTTATTGTTTTATTGCTCTACATCTTACATTACAAAGATCATTTTCTCCCTTTTATAGATTAACTAACTACATGCTGGTTTGCAGCAGAAAATGATTCTTCACTGCAAAAGCAGAGGGTAAGGGACAATCAGGAGCAGCTCCAGATAGGGTGACACCTGGAGCAGGCTGACCATCTCAGCTGCTCCCAGGGAAAGCTGCATTAACCCCCTTCTCTGGGTCAGGCTGCCTCTTCCTCCCACACCTCAGCAGCACAGCCTCTGTGCTGCAGCTCCAGGGAGCACAGGTCACCAGGGGCCACCGCCTTACAGGGATGGGGATGAGGTTTATTGCGCTGAGCTGCTTTCTCTGCTGGGAAAAGGGAAAGAGCATTACTGGAACCAGGAAGGGAGCAGAGGTTGCTTTTTACACGTGGGAGGGGAGAGACGGCACCGAGCCAGAGCCCGGCTTGGATTCCTGCCCCACAGGTGCTGGGGCAGGACCAGCCTGGCACAGGGCTCCTCCCCACGTCCTCGGCGGTGCACAGGACAACCAGAAATGGGCAGCATGTTTACTGCATTCGTTTGAATACCTGCGCTCCGCAATACACTTGCTAAATATTTTATCGCTTCTGATTAATTGATGGATTTTTAATTTTTAAATATGGTCACGTTTAGTTCTAAATTCTTGGCAAGAAACAAAGGACTGACATAGTTTAGTAGCCTGCGCTCTGTGAACACTGTACCCATCTCTTCTTATAATCAAGACCGTCACCTTCCAAATCACAGGAACAACTTCAATTAGTTGAATTTTTCATTGAAATATTCTAAGATACGTGGCATTTCTGAGGCACGATTTGCCCAAGATTCCTATGTATGTTACAAACATGAAAGAATGTCTGCAATACCAACTACATAGAGTAGCTTGGGGCTCTTTCACAGCACAGGGAAGGTAAGATACAAAAAAACCACTGCTTGTACATCCTTAGCCTGCACAATTAATGAGCTGAGACTAAAGCTCCTCTTAATCCCTGGTCTCGTATCTGATTGAAATACATTGGGGATAATTATTTTTTTCTTTTTTAAACTTGTTAGTACATACAGCTAGGAATTATCCTTTTTTGTAAAAAACAACAAAACCAGCCAAAGAAAACCCCACAGAGTAGCAAATGGGTTCCAGTTTCCTTCTGTTTACCACCTTACTGTGTTCCAGATGGACTGAAAGAGAATTAATTTATTCTATGGTTTGGGGGGGAATTGGAGTTGGCTGCTGGTCCATAACCATATTTATGTTGACAGCTTTTGGAACTCTCTGCAAGGTCTGCTGAAAAAGAACCAAAATTGATAAATAACCACATTTACATTCTTGAACATCATCTTTTTGCAGGGGTTTGTTTGCCTGCTTTTACTAAGACAGTTTCTTCATAGAAAACAGACTCTCATAGGATAATCCACGTGATCACAGCCTCAGTTGTTATGTACAGAGATGGCTTTGATTAGTATCCTTTTATCAGTATTCCTGGAGATCAGGTAGGATTTGTACACATGGTGAGAGACACCATCAGCCACAGTCAGCACGTGGTATGGACAGACACAAGAGCCAAGGGATGGAGAAGCAAGGTATTTGTCCCTGTTGTACAGACAAGGAACGGAGACGCTGAGAAACAGCGACTCGGGACGTGCAGAAAAGCCCCTGAAACCCTTTCACCTTGGAACATTCACATCAGCCTGAGATCCAACCACTCCTGCTGGGGTTTGCCGCAAAGCGAGCGTGATCCAAAGCACCATCCACGAGCACTCACACTTCCTATGTCCTGCATTGTAACTTTCAGGTTTTTACACTCAAGTTCTGCCATTTTTACTGTGTCATTGCTGAGAGGCTCCCCCCATGAGAGTGGTTGGCACCATCCCACATCGCGTGCTGAGCCAGAGCATTCCTGCACAGCCCTCCCTCCCACTGCCATGAATATCCAGGCTGATGTAGAGTGGCCCCCCGGGTGGCAGCCACTCTGATCCACACTACATGAATAGAGAAACATCCTTTGACTGAGAAATGAAAGCTGACAGTCAGTCGGACTCCTCCTGTACTCATCTGCACAAGCTTTCACATCCAATACTATTTCAAATGCAGAAATTTAACTACAGGGCTCTTCACTTCCATTTGGAAAATAAAGCTGCAGCTCCGTATCCCTTTATTTATATCTTTATTTTGAGGCTGGGTTTGTCAAAGGGGTTTCTGTTGTTGTTCTGCTTCACTCAGGGCACTCCTGATTAACTGCTCCAGATCCAGCAGCACAGGCTAAGCAGGTGATTTCCTTACTGCAGAACATGCTGCAGTGATGGAGAACAGTGATTCCATCTCTCTGAGTTTATGGCTGAAGCATTTTGGAGACAATTCCTCATGTCCCTGAGGGCAGATGAAAATGATTCATTGTGTGAAAGTGCTGTTATCCCACTACTACTACCATGCTCTTACTTCACAACTAATTGATGCTTGGAGCAGTGATAATGAACTCTGCAATGAGCTGGTTCACCTATCCTTTGGCCAGGACAGCTGGAGAAAGGTCACTAAATGGGAAGATGTATGAGGGGCACAAGAACTGAGGAACAGAGCAGTGCATCCAAGCAAAAAACATCTCTGAAGTCTCCTCACCTGATGTAGGAACACTCAGACACTCAGCAGAGTGCTCACACTGAAGTAAACTGCACAGAGCTAAGAAGGTCCCATCAAGTAATAAATGATCTCTGGGCAGGCTGCCCTGCTGAGATACCAGGGATAGAGATCCAGCTGCTAGGAAACCAGTTCGATTTGCTGCGCACTTCAACCAAAGGAGATAGGAAGCAGAAACATATGCTCCATCAAAACCAGAGTCACAGCAGGACTCTGAAGTAACCATATGGTAACTGCTTTTAAATATAAAGTGAAGGGCATTCTATTAATGCTGATGTAATGCTGTAATCTCTAGTTTATACCCTTATTGATCTCGGATGCTTGCAAAAATAATTGAAGCAACACTGAATATATTTCCAATTTTGTTGCTCGTTCAGTTCTGTTTCATGATTCTTTGTAGGCAGCTACAATTTCTATGCATATATTTTTTTATCAGATGTATGCTTTTCCCATTTGCTCATCAATTATGTGCATTAACTCCTTAATGACTTGCCACTTGAAATCTGCAAGTCCTGTTTGCCCTATTTTCAGTTTAGACTGGCACAGACAAAGAAAGAAGTTGCAAAGTAATAGTATTAATAAAGATTTATAAAATCTGCAAATTAAATTATATAGGTCTCCAACAAATAAAGCTTTTTCTACTGGACTGTGAAACATATGTTAAGTCTTAGCACATTCTAGAAACACATACAGCAGCACAATTATTCCGTAGATAGAAATTGACTGAGCAGAGCCACCTTGATTTTAATTATAGAATTACAGAATGGTTTAGGTTGGAAGGCACCTTAATACAGATTTGCTGGTAGCTCATATTTATATCAAAATGCTTTAATCAATATTTAGCAGCTAAAGCAGCCACTGTCACAAAAACATGTAAAAATGGATTTGTACAACCTGCAAGGATGACACAGTACCTGAAATAATTCCAGGGAAAAAAGAAATCTTACATCCTAAAACCAGCTTTGGGCAAAGACTTTTTTCCTTTGTGGCAGCAAACTGCTTAGAGGGAGAAGAGATTTCTTGATTTGCCGACATAATGCTCCTGTAGGAATGAAGCTGCAAGCTGACCTAAAGGGAAAAGTCAGCACGAGTTCATGCACCACTGTTGAAGAGCAGACCTACTTGCACAGCAAAACTGCTGCTTCAAATCCACAAATGGCAGCCAGACACATGCTAACACAGCAGTTTTATGACACAGGAATACATTAACATTTATCAAACCAAACCACAATTAATTGGGTGCCACCAGGAAAAAAAAGCTTTCCTGCCCACAGTGGAACAAGAAAAGATCTCCTGTGGATTTGTGCCCTACATCCATACACACACCTCCATCCATCATTAACAGTCCTTACTCTTTGTCCTTCTCAGGGACATCTTCCCAGTAATCACTCCCAGTGCCTCACTCTCCCCTTTCCCCCAAACCCCTGAAGACTTAAACCACTTCTCTACTACCTTTCTACCCCTGTTGACACCCCTCTCCCTGGCAGTATCTTTATTTCCCTTAAACTATACAGCATTTCTTCCATGTGCTCTTGAAGAACCTCCAGGATCCTCACCACAGCCTGAGGTTGCATTTCCCTCCCGGAGAAGATCAGTTTGAACATCTTCCCTCCAGACAGCCAGCAACCTTCATTAGCCTCTCTGAGCCATTTCTAGAGACTGGCTGCATCTGCTCTGCCTTCAGGTGGATTTGAAACTGGTAGATGGGTTCTAGAAGTACTGGAAGGAGGTAGAGGAGAAAAGATGAACTAGCAGAGAAAAGGAGGAACAGAACTATTCAAAACTAATTTAAGCTCTTTATGAAAGTAGCTTGAATACACAAAAGAAGGTGAAGCAAAGGTGAACACCACACTTCCCAGTAAAACAAAAGCACATCAGGAGAAGAGAGGCTCCCTGAGCACAAGGCTCCGAAGAACTGAGATCTGAGAAACAAGGTGTTCTGAGATTTCACATCCACTGCCCTAAACAGCATGGCTCCTACCCTGTTCCACAGGATTTAGCAATGTGTTGCTGTACGTCATGCATGCAAGAGGCAGAGTATTTGCAATGACTAACTCTGCAGGTTTTGTCTGCTTTTACTTAGAAATATTCAGCTTGTTCAGCCACTTTTGTTGTCACTCAGACTTATCTGTTCTGAAGCACTGGACTGTGCCTATCTTGAATCTTTTCATCATCTTTCAGTTCAGCTCCTCACCAGCTGAGGAGGATTTTTACTGGAGGAGATGGCTTGTGACATCCCACAAACTGGCAATCCCATACATACATCTCTGTCAAGGTGCAGCTTGACAAAGTCCAGCTCTTGATCCTGTTTCATGTCACAAAATGGAACTGACGATAAGAGGAGGGCAAGAGGAGGTTTCTATTCTTTGGCTACTGGCAAGTAAAATCCAAAGGCTTATCTGGGACTTATCAGCCCCCATGAATCTGCACTGGCCGCTGCCTCTGTGCATGATCCAAAGGCACTGCTGGAGTCACCCCTGGAAACAATTCAGCCTCTGCTGGCACTGAAAACCGAAACCCATGACAACAATGGGGATGGTTTTGAGTGTTCACAGCAGTACAGGAAAGGGAAATGAAATCCAAAAATTAAGCAGAGTTTCTAGTGGAGTGCTCACCACTTTCCCCATCCGTTTGACTTCAGAGCACAGACCTTCACACTTTGAACTCCAATGCAGAAAACCACAGCAGGAATTCTTCCCTGTTAATGGCAGAAAGCCACTGCTGGTGGTTGTCTGGGATTAGAGCTGGGGTCTTGCACATCTTTCTTAAAACTACCTACCTATGGTTTAGATTTACATCTAACAGTCTTCAGCAGAAAACATTTCTATAAGATTCAAAAATCATGCATTAAAACACAATGAACTTACTATTTTAATTGTATTCCCAATTGCATCAACTGACTTTTTACTTTTCCGTGCCTTAGTTCCCCAGCACGGTCTTAAAGCAAGAGGGATTTATCCAGGTTATAAAGCTCCCACCTTACTGATATGGGGTCCCCAGCATAACAAGGCATGGACCTCTTGGAGCAAGTCCAGAGGAGGCCACGAAGATGACCAGAGGGCTGGAGCCCCTCTGCTGTGGAGACAGGCTGGGAGAATGGGGGCTGGTTAGCCTGGAGAAGAGAAGGGTCTGGGGAGACTTTAGAGCCCCTTCCAGTACTTAGAGGTGCTACAAGAGAGCCAGAGAGGGGCTTTGAACAACAGCATGCACAGAACAAGGGGAAACAGCTTTAAACTGACAGAAGGCCAGTTTAGATTAGCTATTAGGAAGCAATTCTTCCCTGTGAGGTAGGCGAGGCCTGGGCAGAGGTTGACCAGAGCAGCTGAAAGTGTTCAAGGCCAGGCTGGACAGGGCTTGAAGCAACCTGGTCTAGGGAAGGTGCACCTGCTCATGGCAGGGAGTGTGGAACTGGATGGTCTTTAAGGTACCTTCCCATTCAAACCATTCCATGATTCTGTGATTCTATATAATTCAAGAATTTGCATGACATGCTCTACCTGTAGCATGCATGGAACTTTGGTGTGAGCCTGTAGCCCCTGTATGTCCCTTCTGTAGCACCCTGAATTCCCCAGCAGCAGCACATTTCACTAGGCTGACTATATCAAGCTATGTTTTATCTGATCACTGAGCAGTCATCAGCCAGAAGAGATGGGAGACTCCTGTGAGCTCCTGGGTATCATGAGCTGTGAGACTGCTGGCTGCCAGCTGGGAGCTACCACCAGCTCAACATGACAACCTAAAGGAAGGAATATATTCTTTCTGTAGGAGGAGTTTCTAAAATGCACATTTCTTAAAAGCCAGAAGGCTTTTGATGTGTTTGAGGCTGTGGGGGAGAGAGGGGTGTCAACAGCAAGAGTCCGAGCTGTACCTGCATTCCGTGTGGATGCACTCTTCAGACACTGTCCCTGGAGGTGCTTCCTCCTCTGCTGCACTGGCAGCTGCTCAGTACAGCCCTGGAAGGAGCCATGGTCTGGCAGCAGGTGAAACCCTGTTCCCTGAAAACACATTTCTGCCAGCCTGGGGCTCAGCCTCTGCAGAAATAGCCCTGCTATCACTTCTTGTTCTCGCTACTGCTACAGCAGCACAGTTAAATTGATTCTTAGTGTTATTAGCTCAATACATCCACAGGTTTATATGATGGAAGGGGGGGAAGGGCAAGATAGGAATTATGGAGAAAGAAGAAAAAGGCTTTTCATTGATTGGATTGTTAGCTTACTGTGAAGATAAAATTTGCACATTCTCTATTAGGCCTTTGTTGCCCATGCATGGAGCACAAAGAACTAAAAAAGCACTAATTACTAGGAGCTAAGATTAGTCTCTCCTGGCCTGTGGTAAATACAAAGGTGAGTTTTAATAGCAGAGCAAGGAGATTAAGCAACATGAATTCTGACAAGAGCCATAAGAAAAAGGCGAGTAAATTACCCGTTGTGATCTAAAAATATAAAATGAAGAATTCATTATGGCTTTATGAAAAAGCCACAGCTTCTTTCTTTATGAAAATTCAGCCTTGGACAAAGAGGCACTTGTCATATCTATTCTGCATTTGCAAAGAAACTACACACTGATCTCCAAAATTCCCGAGTCCTATGAACTTGTGATCAGGAAAGACATTTGTTAAGTATTAGCACTGCTGCCTAAGTCAATACCCTCTGGAGCTCATGGTGTGTATTTCCTTTCAGTGCCTCGGTTCCACTGACACCGGCTGCTGTGTCATCGAACAAAAATGCCACACAAGAGGAAAGCACGTGGCCCACCTCTGAACATTTCCCTTCTAAACACTTATTGTTTGAACTGAAAGAGCCCAATCATACAGACCAAGTCCAGCTAAGAACAACCATAAATATGCAAGGGTCTCCGCACAAGGGATAAAGGCATGTTATGTGGCTATGCAACAGTTCTAGTATATGGAATAGGCATACATAAATACATACATATAAGAAATACTTTAGACCCTAAAGAACATCCTGCTTCTAAAAATTGCCATGTATGATAAAGTTCAGCAGTTTTGGAGAATCTGAGCTGTGCTAACCTACAAGCAGATGGAAGCAGAGCTGGAAGCAGTCTCAGCAGGGTAGAAGACAGGGAGAAGCAGGCTGCAGAAGGAGAATATGCTAATTTTCCAGCAGCAGAAACATTTTTTAGCATCTTCACAGATGTTGGCCAATTTATACAGCTCATGAGAAGTACAAGCTAGAAAATAATCTGTAGCATTTGGAACAGTATTCAGCTCTTGTGTATGGTGCTCATTTCCCTTTGAGTCTGTTCAGTAAAGTTAATGAAGCACTAACGAAGTTGGTTTCCTTTGGCTTTTTGTTTTGTGTTGGAATTGCTGGAGTTCAGTAAAATGTGAGCTTCCTTTAACTTATATTTTGCTTGTCTATATGTGGTAGATGCACTGACAGGTTTAAGAGAGAATGGGCTCCTACGGTGAATTTTTTATTTGCAAAAAGAACTAATGTTAGACCTCACCAGGGACATAATGGTTAAAATAGGCTAAAAGATATAATAAAGTAAAATAAAACAGATGCAGAAGGTGTGAGGAGGACTGGGACAAGGAGGCTGGAAAGGGCAGGCAAGCAGGAGAAAAGACCACCAGAGTGAATTAAATTGTGCAAGTCTCACTTCCCCAGATTAAAATGGATGACTTTGGAAGGGGTGCAAGATTGTAACAAGGAAAGCTAAAGGAGACACACCAAACCCACACATAACTGATGACTACAACTCAAGGTGAGTACAGAAAAATGTTTTTTGATTCATGGTTATTAACAGGCTAAAATAGTTTCTCTCATAAAAAACTGTCAATTGGAATGCTGTTTTTTGAAAATGAGCCATCATTAACAGAGAAGCATATTCTGTACTATTCTCCAGGCTTTCAGTGGTAAAGATTTCTTTCATGTGGCTACAAGAAATGAAGAGAATTCAATACTTCTGCAACCTTTTCCATGGCTTTGCTATTGACTTATAGCATAAGGCAACAGAAGTTAAATCTTCACTGCAGAGATGCCAAAGCAGTTTTCTTGTCTGAGTCCAATCAACCTCATTTAAAAACCCTGCTGTCTTTCCTTCATTTTCATTCCCACCAACATGATGTTCCTCCGAGACAGAAAAGCAAAATAGAGCTACTCAAGGCAGAACATTGAGCAACAAGGGGAGATTCAGCCTGAACCTCACCAAAATGTCCATGCACTTGTGAACATTTAAAGTGGACACAAAAGGCAATAAATACTTACTTAAAAAAATACCAAACAACCCAAAATACCAGTCAGCTCAACATAGCCAGCAGGCCAAAAGACAAACTGGCATGGAACAGAAGAAAATAATTTTGGGATAAAGTTGTGTCTTTCTCATAGGAAATATAATTAAAAATATAATTTTTAAAAAATCAACAAAAACTCCTTTTGTTTTTTTTCAAATATATAGCAATAATGTTTTCCTATGTTTTCCCTCCTGAAATGGCATGTTCTTTGCATGCACTCAACATTACTGATTTCCTGCAAACAAACTCCTTCCTACAGTACATTCCTGCTTTCACTTCTCTCCTCCACATGAAATCTCTGTAAAAACTCATCACCTGGATGATTTTGAACCTTACAGACTTGAGACAAAACTGTCTTGGCGCAGTTGTCCACTGTGCCTACTAGACAAGAAGGTGCCAATCAAGAATTTGCCAGGCTCACCCATTTCTTCAGCTGCCTTGCAGGTATTTCCAATTAGAATAAAATCATTGAGTTCAAAGCTCTGTGTAAGTGGCTTTCTTGGTTCACTGAGATGTTTTTGACATTCACAAGCTGCAAGTTGGTTCCATTTCTGCACCTCTTCACAGCCACAACTTTCCAAAGCACAAGAAGTGCATTCATTTCTACACATTAACCAGCATCCTCTGGACAATATTCTGCCTCGATGAAATTGATTTATTAAAACTCACTACCAGCAAATTACTAAAAAGAAATATGTATTTGGGGCACAAACAGGAGAAGCAAATAAGAGCAGAATAATTCCGCCTCTTCATCACACCTTTCAAAAAACCCTGGAGCATTCATCATTCAAAGAACATGTCCTCCCAGTAACAGGATATTCTTCATACATATGCACACTTACTCCAGACTATAGTTAATTATTTCCACAGTAAAATTATTTCTATGCAAATTTAAATAACATTCATAGCTTAGTGAAATGAAACACATGCAGAAAGAATAACTGTAGTCCCAGACATTCAGACCAGATGCTAGTATTTCTCATTTGTTATGAGAAAAATGGAAAGTGTATTGCAGAAAAATAGAGAAAATGACACCGTTTATAAATCTCTAAGCCTGAGTAGATGCAGGAAGTCCTGAACCACACAACTGGGGGTATCAGACCACGTTCTTATGAGGTATTGAAGGTGATGCCCACATTGCAGTTCCTAAAAACAAACGTAAACCCAACCCATAAACTCCTCACTCCTGGAAGTCTCACTGCAAATGTAAAAGTAGAAGGGCAGCACTTTGTGAGAATCTCAAATTATGTGTAACATTTTTTCTTACAAGTCTCCTTCATACAGGTGCTCACAATTTCACTGCAGTAAGCACTGATGATGGTTGCTTAAATATATGTTCCTCCAGCAACTGCAATAAGGGGATTTAAAGACAGAATTCTTCAAGTGATTTGTGATTCATTTCTGCATCTCAATCTAAGCACTGAAAAGCTTCAGCCCTCATTTTTCTCAACAAATGTGCAATTTGATGCATAAATGAATATTCAGCTGATGAAGTGAACAAAAGCATCTTAGAGAACACCAGACTGCAAATGCTGCTCCGTTTTGGGAGCCAGAGAGTGGCAGATAATGACTCTCTCAGTCTGTCATCGCTGGGCAGCACGGGGAAGGCTGGAGACGACACAACACCCACGCCAGCAGCCAACCCAGGGCAGAAATAATGCCCCACAGACCCAAGTGCCACCACACTAAATACCACTGCAGCAGACACACCACACACAGATTGTGATTAACCCAGGACTTCTGATGAAAATGTGCATTTTTAGTTCACATCCCAGTGACCTGGAAAAAGTAACAGCCATTGTGATTTACCCCCACAAGGCAGGGAGCACCTAAGACAGTTCACACGTGATGATGGCAAAACAACAACTTTAAGCAGGAAATCCTGTACAAGTATGTCCTAACACAACTCCACACATACTTTCCAGTTCCTCCTGGGCCGCACAAAAATGGTTTTTAAACAAAAGTCTGACCAGAGACACTGAAATCCTGCATGATGCAGGGTTCTACACAATATTTACACCCAAGAAGCAAGCCCATGGCAGACACACAGTATAGTGAAGTAAAAAATAGAAAGTGATCTTTAATTAAAAGGCTTGAGACAAAATTATTACAGCTGCTGAAACAAGGTTTAATTTTATTTCTGTCATGTTGCACTGGATTAAGTAGCTGGGAAGTGTTCACATCACAAGGTTAAAATGCAAACAGCTTACTCAGGACAGTTTGAGTCTTTGAAGGTGTCAATTACAAAACTGGGAATAATAATTTTGTTTCCATCAACTCTTCTCCATATTATGTCCTTGAGGAATCACCCCAGAACAACACACACCAAAGAGCAAAGCAGGATCACTTTGCTTCATGTTGAAAACCAAGTCTTTTGAATTCTAAGAGCATCTCATGTACCTTAGGACATCATAATTAATGGGGTTTGCTTGCCTTTCAACTTCAAAAACCTTGAGAGTGCAGGTCCAGGCCATACAAAGGGCACACTCTCAATCATTAGGACTTTTAAAACCACCTCAGAGTGGACACAGACAAAAAAACATCCAAAACTATTAGACATTGCAGGAATGTTTATAGGTATGTGTGCATTTACAACATACTACATTCTTAAACATCTCCTGTTGGCCAAAATGGAGAGTTTGAGAAAACAGGATTAGATTTTATTAGGCTGGTCCAATACATGGGGACTGGTGTAACAACCTGTATTATGTGGATCTTGTTAACAGTTTTGGAATGACCTGGTAATTGTTAACAACATTCTTTAATTCTTTATTAACATTCTCCAGAGGTCCTAAAAGCCTATTTTTAGAAGCATGAAGACAGATTTTATTTATTTGAACTCACTACTTCTAGGTCTACCTTATTCATTCACCACAAATGAAGGAATCTTTGCTAAGTGATTATATGGACACTAAAAAAAAAAGGAAATAAATCAAGCTTGCTCTAAATCCCCGTAGTTATTTAGCTGCCTCACTCTCCATGAATTTCTTAAATGGTGTAATTGCCATTGACCTTCTCTGTCATTTAAGGCTCTTAAACACGAAGGAGAGGTCAGAGCCAGTAAATTGCCAGCACCCTTGACTGAAGCACATTGATCAAGGCCAGTTTAGTACTTGCTTAGTTTAGCAGATAAAGTGTGGCAGTCAGCATTTCTAAATAAATTATATTATTTCCAGATAGTGATGTACGATTTTCATAAACATGATGACTCAGCATCTGAAAGAGAGGAAAACAAAAGAAAATCTCAGGAGTTTTAAGAGAGGCCAAAGCATAATTTAGCCTGTCTTTTTACTATCTTAAAAATTCCCTAAAGAATTGGGTAAAAATCACCTTAAAACAGCATCAGTAACAATCAAATGGTTTGGCACAGACCAAACACACAAGTTGCATAAAAGCACAAGAGACTTAAGTTTGCAGCACTGCTGTGGAAACACAAATGGTCTGCTCAAGTATTTGATGTGAAGTTATATTTAGAAACTATTAAAATATGAAGCTCTGAAAAAGACATTTGAAGACTCACTTTATTTACAAGTGGCAATTTGCTTTTCTTTTGAATAGATGAGCTTCAAGATCAGGTGAATTATCAAAAAAAGATTGTGGTTTCTAGTTTTATTAGGCATATCTTTGTTAGTGTTTCCAGTTGGTGTATCTCCTGTTACCTGTCACTGTGTGATAGCACACTCTGCTCTTTGTTATGATAGCCTGACCCCAAGGGATGTCTATCTAAAATTCAACCTTTTTTTTTTCATTTACATAAAAACAAAACTTGCTGTAAGCTTTGAAAACAGCTGTGTGAAAAACACTGACAGCCATTCCTGGCTGGGACAAATTTTCCCTACACAGTTTACCAGCTCCTGACTGGAATTTTTGCTTGAATTAAAGACAAAAAAGGAGGTTTACCAGCCAGGTTTAGCTGCTGTGTCAGCAAAGCCCCAAACATCAAGGTCCAATAGGCTTCATAAACTAGAGTAAAACTCCCACCAAAGACATGGTTGCAGCTGGAGCCACCCATAACAGGCAACAGAGTTTATTTGTGAAGGTTTCAAAAACAGCCAAGAAGAAACCATTGTCTCATTTGGCACCGGCAAATCCAAAGATGAGGTGAATCCAGAGAGAACCAGCCTTGCTCTGCTGCTCACGAGGGCCTGTTTTAATGGGTATTCCTCCTTTGATCTTCCCACCTCACCGACCCTGAATCCGGGATGTTGAGAACAGGATGTCCCAGCACCCCTCCATCGAAGGAAGATGCTGTGGTGGGCACAGCAATGAGGCAGCAGAGCACACCCATAAGGCTTTTCCCATCAGAAGCACCAATTTTAGTGTTAGGCACCACAGCCTAACAGAAGCCAGGAGGAACAGAAACCAGCTAAGGAAATTAGTTGAGAATGTATTTGTTGAGAATTTAGTCTGATAAAAGTCAAAATAATTTACTCCTTTGTATAAAACTATTGAAGTTATGGATGAGAAGTGTTATTTAAGAACATGGAACCCTCAGGTGCCTTGCCATGACTGCATGCTATTCCAATATAGATTAATTCAATAGCAATTGTTTCTTGGTTGCTTCTTATAATCTTGCTATCTCCATATTTCTGTGGCAACTACTGCCATTCACTCTGCAAACTTCTGTCCCTTTCTGCTTGTTTGACTTGTTCATATGAAAGAAACTGCAATGTTTACTACTCAGGTAAAGGGACAGTAATGCAGAGAGAGAATTTATTTACTTTGTTTCATACTGAACTGGGGACACTCAAACTGATCCTCCTATGCCTAATGATGTATTTATTCCTATCCACCTGTAAAAACCATTTATTAAAATTTCCAAAGCCTACTGCAAAGTATTACGCAGTTCTAATAGTTTTAGATAGGAAAACTGAAGAGGAGGTAGCTGGGTTACTTGGGTTACCAGACCTGCTGTGTTTGATGTAAAAAATAATGCCTTGTGTTTATTTATTTGACTTAAGCTGTTCCTACTCAATCATAGTTTCTGCATCATATCCCGCTGGTAGTATCCTCTACCAGCTGCACTTGCAGTAACAGTTCATACACAACCAATAACAGAAGGTAACTTTAGGACAAGAGTAAGAAAAAGTACATCTTGCCTAGAACTACATAAACTTCACACCAACATTTTGCAACACCACCGAGTCTGAAGAAGAGTGTGTCTCACGGCCTCCGGTCCACACCTCACCCGCTCCTCTCTAAAACAGATGTTCCAAGAAATACTGTCAGGATTTACCTGTATGCCAGCCAGGAATGCCAAATACTGCTCCTGCAGTCAGGTGTGGCACTTCTGTGATGGTCAGAAAGGTCCATAGGGAAGAAGGGAGCACTGTCCTCTTTCTGAGGCAGAGATGAGGCCACAACTCAGGAATGCACTTGAGCACATGCTCACTTTTAAGTATATCCTCAAACACCAATTCAGTCAAGAGGAAGCAAAGGGTGCAGATGTGCTTTGCCAAGCATGGGTAATAATTCCTTTCCAAAGGTCAAGTTTGGACCTTTTCATGCTTTTTAGCTCCACTGATACCAAATGTTTTTTCAGGCAATTGCATTTAATAATTTCGCACAGTGAAGGGCTGGAATACAAACTTGGCGTATCTGCTAACTTCTGAAAGGTGCCCTTGCTCTTGCAACTGCAGATTTCATATTTCAGATACAGTAAAAAAGAAAAAAATAGTGTTAATATTTTTTTTAAAAATCATTAAACCATTACATTTGAAGATTCATTGTCATTTGACAGGACATTCTCTGGCAAGTGATTGAAATCTAAGGGATTTACCAGATACTCGAGGTGAAGACTTTTTCTCATACCAAGTCTTAGGAATGGGAATAAACCTAAGAGTAAAAATCACATCCAGAAATTTACAAACCTGTGAACTTTTGGTTGCAGTATTTGATGGAGAAATTTGCTTTTATAAAAACAAATTTAATTCAAATCTAGAGGCAAACCATCAATGTTGAAGTTTCTCAAAGCCTGGGTTTTCTTCAGACACAGGTTTTGATCACTGTCTTTTGTCAGATATGGAATTTACACACAGTGAAAGATGACATTTTTCAAGACAGTCTGAGCAGGTATTAAGCACCATAAGTGGGTTTTCCCTACAAGTCAACAAGTCATCATTTGGGGAAAAAAAAATCAAATACCACAAGCAATAAAAATTCAGTTTAAAACTATTCAGATTTCTTCAACTTGTAGAGAGAAACACAATGTAGTTTTCTACTTGAGGAGGTCAAAACTCTACTTATCCTAATGACTGTCACTGTTCTGCCTCCTGTTCTGAAGAATGTAAGAGCTACTACAGCTTTCCATCTAGCAAGTGATGGGCTTCAGGAGAACCCCAGTCCCTCAAAAAAAGTTATGATTTACCAAAAAACCAGAAAACAGCCTCATTAAGAAATGAAAAAAAGCCCAATACCCACGTCAGACCCTCAAGCCCACAGCAACCCACCCCTTCATACAGATGACTAAGCATCAAGGACGAGTCAGAAGTGCAGACCTGGTGGAGCTCCCAGCCTCTCCTTATCAACACCCAGTACGTGGATGCTCCAGGATTCCAGATAAGCCTCAGGGAACATCGAGATAAGAAAATAGCTCTCTTCCTCCCTAGCAAACCTTCTGTCATCTCGACCACAGAAAGCAAAAGCTTCTCCATGGACACACAAATATAAAACTTTAACTGGTTAGCAAATTGAAAGCGTAACAAACAGATCTGAATATTTACATTTGGATATATACACCCAGTGTATATGTATCTTGGAACAGATTTGTAAATGTTTCCACTGTGTACTGCTTGTAAAATTCCAGGGTTTGGAAAAGTGCCCTGGCTGCTACATCACTGCCTCTGCTGCCAGGGTAAGAAGGGGGCTAATAAAATAAGCATTAGCAGGAGAGCACAATGTGAGAAGCAGGTTTGGTAGAAGGGAGGCTGTCCTCAGGTTTAATGCTTTTCAGTATCAACCTCAAAAGGAAACCAGTAGGGGAGAGGAGAAGAGAGAAAAGGAATGGAATAGCAGGTGGCTCGAAAAATCATGTATTCAGACCAATGTCAATTTTTCACAACAAAGACATCACAACTAGAAACAGAGATGCTGAAAGCCCAACTTACATTTTATTGAACATCTGCTGTGAAAGATGTTCTTCCAGCACAATTACGATAAATTTTTAGAAGTTATTTTTTAATTAAAAGACCATAAAACTCACGAGGCCTAAAACTTGAGTAAAGCTTATTCCATGTTGTGATTTTTTTTGCATTTAACTGTTTTCAAAAATGCATTGTAAAAGCGGCTGTGCAGATGCAGGAGGCGGCACTGCAAGTTACCTCCATTTTAGGGAGGATTATGGTTGGGAAGAGGCCATAAGCATGTTTTTAGCTGCCCTGTAACCCCACATGGCATTCTCTTTTCCCAACAACTTTAGAAGTCACAGTTTCCAAGCCACCAAACTTTCCAAGTTTCCCCACAGTGTGTGGAGCACTGCAAAGTGCTCTGCTTGTGCTGGGTGGAAGTTGTAGCAGCCCCTGATTCTCACCTGGGCAGTGAGGTTAAAACAGGCTTTAAGAGTCGACTGGCAGTGGCTTATTCCTGCAAATAACAGAAAACTCCAGGTCCTGTCATAAGGACAGTAAAGCTTCATTTTCCATTCATCCCAAATGCGTTAGAAAACATTTTTGTCCTCATTTCAGCTACATAAGCAAATTGTGACACAGTGTATTGAAGACCACACAGTTTTTTTATTGAAAGTATCCTTAATTCAAATAGACAACAGATAGAAAAGAGTCTTTGAAGTTTCTAAATTGTTTATGATAAGTAACTATGTGCCTGTACAAGTTCATTGGACAAGAATCAGTAGAGTTGCACAAGGAAGCAAACATCATCCAACATATGCACAGAGGCCTATCAGACAAATTTTCCTTTGCTATTCTACACCCACTCATGTGCAATTCACTTTGTTTTCTTTTTAAGCAAGGAGAAAACAGAGATAGCATTGATCTTCGCTTGACTAATTCCAGATCCATAGATGACCTCTGTACACACTTGCACTTAAAACTAGCATACCAATTCCACCACAGAAGCATTAAACACAGTAATTTTACAGAGATTTATACACAAAAACAAAAACAGAGGAAAACCATTGGAAAAAAAGACTTCCATAAAACAGAGTTGCTTCACTGTGTCTGCAGTATGAGAGGATCTACACCACCTACACAGAAATGGGATGTTAACACCTATTTCATCCAATGATAACGTGCATTTGTCGAGCATTATAAAGTCAAGAGAGCTGATGACTCAAGTATGGAAAAACAGTAATACTTCACACGCTTGCACCATGGCAGTTTGCACATGGGTCACTACTACCCTTCACTGTCCTGCAGAACATCAGACTTAAAAGGTGAAAAATCCAGCAATTTCACCTTTAATTCTTTATTCTCCCCTCACTTGGGCCAGCATAACCATTATCCACAGAACAGATCTCTCCTCAGCCCCTTGCTCCATTCCTGTGTCATTCCCCTCATCACACCAGCACATGGAGAGCCAGGTGGCAAACGAGAGCACCTAACTCAGCTGAGAAAAGACCAAAACACAAAAAACCAGCAATTTCTCTTGGATTACTGTTACCTTGTGTCAGTTCCTCAGCCCATGTCAATGCTCAGCTGCAGATACCCTCACACTGGCACAGAGGAGGAGGCAACAGGAATGTGAACAAGCTGCCAGGGAAGGTGGGACTATTTCTCTTGGCAACAACACCAGCTTATTCCAGTTAAGGCCACAATAACTGCAAGATGAGGGATCTTTTGAGATGTGTTTGTTTGGTTTCCTACTTCCATTTTAGCCAAAAGAATAAAAAAGTCGAAGTTTAGAAAAAAATACTGGAATCCTTTCATTTACTTTCAAATTAGACGTTGTTTCAGCCCTCACCTTCAGTATCCCATGCAGCTTCCTTGGTAGGACACCTTGAGGAAGAACAGCAAATCCTCCCAGCTACTTTTTAAGCTGCAGAAGTTACTTCAATACCAAAAGGCACCTTCCAAATCATATGAAGCATGAAAGCCACGTCTCAGAACTCTTAACTGTAACTGGTCAAAAGGACTCTTCTGTCATCAGAGCAGCAGCAGAAATCAATGCCAGCTTTATCCTGGATGGGACTACAAAAGAGATTAACAAGGTTCTTTATGTTCCCTGTGTCTCATGCACATTTTATTCTGGGTGTTGCAATACTACATCGCTGCAACCAATGATAGCTACTACCCCTAGCTGAAGCAGTTGCCCTTTGGGAAAAAAAAATCCTTTGAAAGGTTTTCACAGGCCAAAAATTCTTACAGTTTTCCTCAGGAACGTAATTCATTACAGAGTCACTTTTGAAGTCATGTATCAGTTTGAAAAAGGATTTACTCAGCTTTCTCACACTCATATTTCCTATGCAGGCATGTATGCAAGAGCCATTGCCCTGCAGCCACACAGACACTGTGACCTAAAGTTGTCATGATCTATCCAGCTGCCCACAGAAATGGGCACATTTGCTGAACTGCCACAGCAGTGAACACAAACCTCGTGCTGAGCAGCAAAGACATGTATTTTATTTCCTCACATTGATGGAGGCTTTTTGAGATGGCAGTAACAGGGAAGTGAAGTCATTAACTAGTCTCAAGCACAATCAAGAGTGACCTTAGTGACTTCAAAAAAACCCCCAAATTCCAGTGGACATGAACAAGAACAGTATCCGCCAAACATTTCCCCCTTCTAATTACTTTTCTTGCCAAAGTTTTCCCAGGACTCAAGTTCTCAGAGGTGACAAGTTATTTGTACAGAGAAACAAATGTTTCTGACTAATAAAAAGGCAAACACTCATCTCTTGCTGTGACAATATTGCGTACTAGTGAACCACAGTCACAAAAACCAAAGTATTTAAGTTTGGCAGACCTTGGATCTTCTGTGACCTAATCAAACTCTACCATCAGCAAATCCTTGTGAAGAACCCAGGTCTGACACCAGAGTACGAGCAGCCAATCCTTGTCCCAGTCCAAGGCCAAGCATTCAGTGGGTGTTTAGCCCCAGTAAAACCCTTGTGAACAACAAGGCATCAAGCTCTCACACGAAACACATACAGGATGTTTCTGTCCCTGGCAGAAGTGGGAAGGCCAATAACCTGAAAAATATAGATGCAAAAAAAGGATAAAAAATCCAGGAAGAATTACTAAATTCTTCAAGGAATTGTCTGCTTCAAGTGCTACAACCTGCAGAGCAATCTTATTTCCTTGTTTTTGTGATCCCAGCACCTCACCCGAACATTCTGTGACTAATGGGCATCTGAAAAATGATGTCTTACGTATCCACAACACACAGATATGGCACAGCACATGGAGAGGTCCAATAACTACAGCAACTCTAGTGTTTACCTTTCAGCTTGCTTTTAAAAACCATTTCAGTCTTCCATTAGATAATTACAGGTTTCATATTCTCACTTTCAAGGTTTATTTTCAAAACACTTCTGTCACTAAAGCAATTTCTAAGTTATCTACTTGCCAAAAGCAATTTAGGGACTTTCACATGACAGCAGTGAAGCATACGAAGTATTCCCTTCTGCATACAAAATAGTGGTATTTAAGTACTTCTTTCTCTCAATATTATAAAAATAAGCATAAGTGCCTTACTACTATAATGACATTCACCTAAAGTACACTCAAGGTAAATGAGAGATTTTGCACATTCAGTACAAGGGTTCATGAAAACATGTATGGCGCTGACAAAAGTAGATCACAAGCTGCAGAGCTATTAGAAACAATGTTTAGATTGAAAAAATGCATCAGAGACACAGGACAAATGCTGCAATTGCATTTGTTTCCTCATGATGTTTAAGGAGCAACACTGAGATACTTGGTTAGGTTTTCCCCCTCTCATCCTATATCATAGAAATATCAGAAATTTTAAGTCTAGATACCCTCTTTTTTTCCCAGAAACCTTAACAGAAACCTTATCTGAAAAGCCTTGAGGGAATTGATACTCAGTTCAAACTGAGCTGCCTCCATACTCATCCAGCCTTTCAGCAAATTGTTCTTCAAATGCTAATATTAAATAGGAGACAATCCCTCAATTAAAATAGATATCCAAATAAAGACCCTATCAACTCTCAGATAACACTTTTTTAAAAAAAATAGAAGATGAATGTTACCTTAGGATTCAGGTATTAACAAACGCAAGACTTGTTAAAACTCAACTTCAGATAAGGATAAGGCTGAACATTTCTTGTTAAAAGGACAGGGATGTTCCTGATGTTCCAGATCAACAACTGGTTTTAAAAATAAACCCCAGGGTATTTCTAAAGGCATGTTTAGATTGATCAGTTCTGCCTAATCCACAATAAATCAAATGCAGACCTGTTGGGGTTTGTATGAGCACAGTTATGTGTATATATGGGTTCAGAATCATCAGGCTGACATCTGCTCCATTAGGGAAACACAAAAATTGCCAGCTCATGGCTTTCATGGTGGACTCAGAGCCGGAGGGGGTTGTATGAATGTCCTAGAGCCCATCCCGAGAAGATCAGGTTAGACAAGTTCAACAACCACCAGTTAAAATCTCCAGTCTGTGGGAGCAGAACAGCTCTACCTGGGAACAAAATAAAATTGAAAACTTGAAAATTTGCACTTTTTCCGCCTTTTTGCATTTCTAATCTCAAAAAGCAATTCTCCTACCAAGTTTAATACATGTACTGGGTACCTCTTGAGTGGGATGAAAACCAAGCACTCAGGAAGAGTGTCTGATGGACAACTGAGAAATCATCTCCTGCTCCACCTCCAAATCTGAAGGAAAGGTTATTTTTGGGGAGACAATGCAGCGTGAGCTGAGAAGCACTGGCAGGAGCGGAGGGATAGAAGCTGTTCCCAACACAGGCATGACTAGGAAAGGAGCAGAAAGCCTGAGCAGAGTCTCCTTGAGCTCAGGCTGGTCCCACTCCAGACGGGCTCTCTGTGCAGAAGTCAAGGGCAGCTCAACATTCCCTGAAAAGGAGGGAATGTAGGAAAGCTGTTGTAACTTCTGTCAGCTGGGGTGCCCCGGCAGCCCCCTCTGACAGCCCTGCTTGGGTAGCAATGGCAATGGTGCAAACCCTACCTAAACCTGAGCACCAGAGGGATGGGGGGATGGCCCCCTTGGGCACAGACCTCAGAGGAGGACAGAAACCTTTGCTCAATATAGTGGTGAGGACTGAGGAACCACAGGTGTAGGTGAACACTGCTGTCCCCCCTCAAAACCCAAAGGTCCAACTGTGCCTGCAGCAGAGACCTGGTCTGCAACAAACACCTCCAGCTGAGAGGAAATGGTGAATTTCATTTTTTGTATTTTTAGGTGATACTTTTTTTCTTTTTGTTCAATTATTTATTTAAAGCTGTTCTTCAGTCTAAACTTTTCCACATACTACACTGGAAACAAAAACCCAACCACTGCTCTCTTTATAATGTACATCAGACTTCTTTTTGCTATCTTGGTTGTAAAAAGCCATGAAGTTATTAGTTTTTGAGGTGATGCAAAACTAAACATGCTGCTCTAAAAAAGCCTGTAATTAAGCAGGCTGTAATCATTTTTCACTATCTGGCTCCTTTTCAAAGCACACGTCATTCTTTTGTTCTTCCTGCAGTATATTCTCATGGCAGCAGCAACCATGCTGATCCTAGGCATTAATTACTGTATGGGAGAACGGAAAGGAGGAGGGCAAAGAGAATGGAGAGAGCAAAGAAAATAACACAACACATTTCCACAAAACACCTCACAGTGATATTTGAAAAAGCAGCTTACAAACACCTACCCACAAAGTGCTTGTCGGAGGATTTATCTGTTCCTTTTAAGGACCTAACCTTCTAACAGTGATCTTCAGTTGCTCAGTGTAAGGAAGATATTGGCATCAAAATCTATTTTTAGTTAACAAAAACATTAAAAATCACTGCTAAATTAATATACACATATATATTTACAGAAACTGTTTGCCTGGATTATTTTAAAAATGCCCCAGAGAGGTCTGGTATTAATCTAAATTAAGATCTATTTCTACACGAGAGAGAATAATTAAAATTAGCCTGGGTATTAATGAGTTTCTAATATAGCCTCTCCAGGTACAAGTGACAACTTTTGGAGATGCAATAACAAGGTGTTTAATGCACATAACAAGGGGAACCACAGACTCCTACCACAATCTTCTATTCATGAGCTACATGCTAGAGGTTTTCACATGAAGAAGCTGGAATCTGTGGAGTTGTCTTTTTCTTAACCATATTAATAGCTCAGTAATTATTAGTGCAGAACAGTAATTACTCAATCATTCACTAAGTCCATTTCGAAAGATCCGCACAGCAGCCAATGTTTCCTACTCTATTCCACCCTCAGAATTGCTATTTAACTTGTATTGAGCAATAGTCTCTTTGAGGTGAAGGCTGGAATCAGGCCTGGGAAAAAATGATTATTTGAAGGACATAAAAATTTTATGTGTTTGGCACTCAAAAGAGTACGGAATGATCCGAGGCCCCACAGGGTGGGATTTATGCTATCAGAGTTTGTGTTCCATATTCAGCTGATGCTCAGAGCCACATGTGCCTGAGCCAGCTGAAGTTCAAAGCTAAGAGCCTTGGCTTACAATCTCAGGTACAATAATTTGCTAATACAGCTATATATGTGCTCTAAATTGGATCTGCCTCACACTTAACCAGCTCAGAGCAGGTGCAAAACAAGCCAAAGGTTATCTCTGAAAAATCAACACATAACTAAGTTATTTATATAGATGGTTATAAAGAAGATTTGGTGACCTTTTTCAGGGGAGGGGAACTGAAATTTTAGCCCCATATTAAATTACCACATTTAAGCACAGCCTTTAGGTTTCTGACCGATACAAATGCGTGCATGCAGTTATTATATACAGGTCTTCATTCTGTGATTATGTAACTTGACTGTAATGAGAGAAACCATTGGCAGAAGAGGAAACTGAGGAATCCAGAGTATCCAGGAGAAAAATCTGAAGGAAACATCATCCAAAATTCTTTCACATCTCCAGACGCTTTTTAAGGGACATTATAGTCCAGAATCTGGATTGAAAAAGAAACACAGATGTTGCGTAATGTCTATGTATAAATACTTCAGAATTTGTTCTTGCATGTAGTATCCTAAATAGCATCCCAAGTCCCAGATGCTATATGCATATATGTATAAAAGCACAGACATGTGTGATCACAGACAGCCTTTAAATCAAACTAAATAAAAGCTTTGTACTCTATTGTACAGCCTGGCTTGCTCCTATCTCGACTTTCACCAATCCTGGTGTTAGGCAGAAGGATGCATGAGCTCTTGATAGCTCTTGAACTCTGACACCTCTTGGACTTGCCAGGCTCCTTCATTTCATCTTCAGAAAATTTAATCATGTTTATGGATTAACACCAGAGAAGCAAAGCTTGCAAGGCAGGTGACAGGGTCTGTCTGACAAGTCAGCAGAAGGACATTTTGCATTTCCTGATGGTTTTTATATCTATGTATCTCAGTACTTTTCATCTGAAATAGATTCTAACACAACATCACCACAGCATAAAGCAGAACTTGATTTACAAGCTGTATTCCTGTGACGTGACATCCATCAAGGAAAAAAAAAAGACAAATTTTCTAGGATCAACAGAACAGTTAATAAGAGCATAAATTATAAAAACATTCATCTAAGCAAGCTAATCTATCATGCTAATCTTGAAGCATTAAGTGTAAAATACAACACTTAACAGGCCAAGAATGTCAAACATGCAAACTGATAATCGTTTGAACCGGTCTCGCTATGCCAGATCCAACTCTGCCAGTTTTCCATCAACCATAAAACACAGATAGAAACTTAAATAATTATGGCATGCAGAAAATATTATATTATTTGTGTGTTGATAGATTATATATTAGCATAGGAATAGGTTTGAGGGATAAAAATTTCTGATGGAAAGAATTCATATTCAAAACAATTCGTATCTGGTCCAGACTTCCAAATCATTTGCAGCTGGTAAACACTATTTCCACCAGTACAAAGATACCACAAGGCTTTGTTGTGAGGCTCTAAAACCTGCTATTGTGAGAAAACACATAACCAAGTTGATCCAAGAATATGAACTTCAGAAAACAAAGAAAAAGTCAACATTTTCCTTCAAAAGGCACAAAATCATGGAAAAGACATGATGTAGCCCAATATCGTGAAAGGAACTGATTTTTTTGTAAATGGCATTTACTACCCAGTCTTCCTCTACAAAGGATACAACTTATCAACTCACTCTTCTCCCTTGATTGGGATGGAAAATTCTCTTCTTGCTTGAGTAAACTGTAGGCTAGGGTAGCCCTTCACAGTCAGGCACAGCTCGCAGTGTGCCGGCCATTCATTGTGTGAGTCACACGCAGACTCTTATCAAATATGGGTATGAATCAGCAGTTTAAGGAAAGACAGAAGTAACATCATTTTAGTGATTATTTACTGAAAATTCAGACTTTCTCATAGATACAACTGCATGAAAAGAACCAAATAACCTCCAACAAAATGCTATTACAGGAATATCACTGAAGTCACTGCTGATGAGAAAAGGTTTCTATTCCCCTAAAAGTGGAATCACTGTCTTAGTCACCAACCTTGGGCCAGACCCGAGGGGCCAGACAACTGCCTTCAGGTTAAAGGCCAATCCAAATCCATTTGTGTGTCAAGATCTGATCCTGCGAGTCAAAATTTCATCTGCATTTCTTGCATTGCAAGTTATTAACACTGGAACAGCTTATCATAAACCTGGTAATTATTCCTCTTCTCCATGCCTCCAAAAGAAGCCTCCAAGGGCTCAATGTGATGTATTTTTCTTTCATGTAAGAAGGAAGAATGAAAGAAGGGCAAGGCTGCTATACTGGGGGCTGCTATACTTCAAGCAAGAAAGCTCCATGTTTCAGTGATTGACTGGGTTTTTCCATTTTTTGAGGGGAAAATATAGAGGGGAACGAAAGTTTGTAAGATGCAATCACTTATTTTTAACTATATTTCTACCTAAAAATAATATTGGAGACTAGTGAAATGCCACTGGAGTATCCAACTCATCTGTGGGTCCTGTGCCTCTGCATCCCTTTTTTCTCATCCTGGGTTTTTCTCATACATGGTCTACGAGAATGCTGCCTCTTAACATTTCACCCATATATACTATTAAAACAGACAGAAAAAAAAAACCTGAAAACAGATAAGCAGCAACCACATGATCTTACTTCTTGCTCATGTGACTGCTTCCCTGATATCACAAATTCAACTTCAAGAGATCTCCAGAAGGCTGAGGAATCTTTCCAGAAGTTACACACATTGAAAACACCATGGCTCTTCTCAGCCACTAAGAAGCAGTGAACAGACTGAAGGGGTTCTTGACAATTTAGGATCACAGAATGCCTTGGGTAGGAAGGGACCTCAAAGATCATCACCTGCCGACCCACCTGCCATGGGCAGGGACACCTTCCACTAGACCAGGGTGCTCCAACCCCATCCAACCCGGCCTTGGACACTTCCAGGGATACAGGCGCAGCCACAGCTTCTCTGGGCAACCTGTGCCAAGGCCTCCCCACCCTCACAGGGTGCTATTTCTTCCTAATCTCTAATCTAACCCTGCCCTCTGTCAGTTTAAAGCCATTCCTCCTTGTCCTGTCGCTCCATGCCCTTGTCAGAAGTCCCTCTCCAGTTCTCTTGTAGCTCCTTTAGGTACTGGAAGGCTGCTCAATACTGCTCCTCTAGATGAGTTTTATGGGTGCATTTCAGACAAAAATAGGTCAAACACCACTTGGTTGCTCACCAAAGCACTTTGGTAAAGAGGGAAGCACAGCTTCCAAGGATTATTTCAAAGGACTCTGACCCAAAGGTCCTCACAGAGCTCATCAGCATAAACCACAGGAACAGACATAAAATCTTCACCAACAGAGCCACCCTTCCATTTCAGATAAACTGAATCAAGGAATGTGTGTGCATTAGAAGTGTCTCTGAATCACAGCATCAGGAAGAGAACTGCTCCATTAGAAAAAGTCAGAATGGAGACTCAATAAAATGAGATCTACTATCAATCAATAGTTTGGAAATTATTCAAATTGTTGGGGGGGAGGAAATTAAAAGGTCTCTTGGTCTTCTGATTGAAATATTTTACTGCTTTAGGTACATGCAAGTGTAACACAAAAAGGTATGAAAAAGAAAACGGAAGCTTCATTTTCTAACTCAAGCCATTACAATAGCAAATTGAATGATATTCCCCTCAGGTTTATTTCATCATAATTTGATTTTTAAGAGGAAGCAACTAAGTATTGCTCATGGATAGAAACGCTTCTATCACAACTGAATGTTCACTCTAAATGTAATATGCACATATAACACGTTCTTGACAGACTTTGTTCTTCAACTCTTATACGTTATTGCTAACCTTCACCAGTAAACAAAATATAATTTAATATTATAATCAAATTATTTTCAGATAGCAAAATTAAACTTCACCTCAAAGTCTTAAGAAGACCTTATATTTTGTGCGTTGTGTACAAAGAAGCCAAAGGAAATTGAAGCAGCTTTGCACATTATTTTAAGGTGTCTTAAATTGAAAGGATCACACACCAAGTGTCATTTTATAACTTTAAGTATTATAGATATTCTTGATTTTTTTTAATTTTATTTTATTTTTATTTGAGCATTTCCCCTCCCCCTTAGTTATACACCAGAACATACATACCTGCATAGTGAAACAGGAATATTTCATACAACAAGGACTGTTGGGGGATGGATGTGGTTTTAGTGGTGGACCTGGCACTGCTGGGTTCATGGCTGGACTTTCCAACCTGAGTGACTCTATGACTCATTAATCTACTTGTCTGTAAAGAATGTTTACATATTTACATTTAAATTCATAAAGAAATAGTGATGGATAATCACAGCTATCTGAATTGAAGTCTAATTCCCTCTTTCTGTCCCTTCTGGCTTTTACAGCACAGATAGCAGAAGATTCTTTATAAAATCCCTTACAGGTTATCATAAAGCACCATATGATGTGTATCATAATACACACTGTGAGGTCTCGGGAAGCTGAGAAATTCATGCATTTTCATGTCTGAAGAATAAACAAGTGGAAAATGCAGTAATGAATCAAGACATGTAAGTGAATTATCTCAAAGGTCACTGTATTTATGGTGTTCATTACATATTAATGAAATGTGCCTAATGAACATCCTTTCAATTAGGACTGCATGATGTCCCACAGCAAAAGCAGCAATCACAAATGTGTGAATAGGATTAAGCCTCCCCATAACTTCCCAAATTAAGCTTGTGTGCGAATATTGTATCAGAGCCAGATGAGGGCATTTAATACTGCACAAGTACACTTAATTCAACATTATGAAATACTAAATGAGTCGATAGTATCTATGGGCCTTAACTCAAACCTATTAACTTATCCTTTCTGAAATCATTAGTAAAATCTGGCATTAATAAATGTCTCAGTGCTTTTGCAAACAATAAATGACTCATGATGCTTGCTATCAATTATAACACTGAAAAATATTCTGAATGTGTAATTTGCTTTAAACCTAACATCTGCAAAATTGATTTAGACATCTATGTGGCCCATTAAGCAAGACTAAGAAATAACACAGGAAAAAAGAAGATTAGTTTTATCTCTTCTTCCCTTACTCCACCTGGAAGCATGGAAAAGCCAATTCTAAAAATTTGCTATTTCAGATTGTGCAGGACTTCCTCACAGTCTTTAACAGGTATTTATCACCTGCACTATTTCTGTTCAAGTTATCCATGCATAGATTAAGGGAGGTTCATGCCAAAACTATGCAAGTGAAACAAGCACAAGTGTTTGCTTAATAGGAAAGGATCTAAAATTCAGAGGAAGTTTCAGTTTAACATGAATCCAAAAGAAATCCAAAGGAAATCTCTCCCTCACTTGAGACTGGAGTTAAATAATTTAACTAAGAAAAGACTCTTATTCATCAGGTCACTTGGCTTAATTATTAAAATTTCACAGTGATGATAAATAAATAAATAAAATTACCTTCATTTAAATAGAAAATAGTTTCTTTAAAGGAAACCCATTATACTTGCTGTAACTTTTTAAAATTGGAGGTCAATATCTGTGTATTGGGTCTAATCCCACCAAGTTTTCTTCCTGAAGACAAAGTATTATATAATGAAACTCAAGAAAAAAGTTCTCAATACATATGAAATTGGTTCAAGATCACACTTTCTTAAACAAAAAAAGTTAGCTTCAAATAATTTTTAAAACAGTCATACTCTTTATCACTAGGTTTGTTACCTCTTTCAAAGAATACTTAATAAAACAAAACATTTGGTTATAAATAAAATTACAGGGACTTGTATGCTGCACTAACAATTGCAAAAAATAAAACATTCACTGCCTGAACACCAATTCATTTTTCTTTTGTTCCCCAACTATAAATTAGGTTAAGAAAACTGCACATAAGCTTTGTCATGGATGTCCATTTAGGAAGGAAAACTAAAGGAAACAGGAATCAAAACTAAAGGAATGAGCTAAAAGGAAATTTAATTGCATATACAAATCCTCTAATCCCAAGGACATGTAATTAGCTACTTTCAAGCCTGCACCTCGCTGCTGTCAGAGAAACAGTGGAATGCCAGCTAATTCAAACCATATCTAAGGGAGTCTCTCAGCTGAAAGAAAATAGAAGATAATTACATGTCTGGAAAAATAACCCACTGTATGCAAGACATCACATCGTATGTGCAAATCCCTGTGCACGAGGCTGATCCTCTCCCACATCTCTCTGTCATGGCCCAGGAGCTATGATGTCCAGAGGAGGCCACAAGGATTGTGAAGGGCCTTCAGGGGAAGCCTGTGAGGAGCGGCTGAGGGCACTGGGTCTGTTCAGCCTGGAGGAGAGGAGACTGAGGAGAGACCTCGTCACAGTCACAACTTCCTCGAGAGGGGAAGACGAGGTGCAGGCACTGATCTCTTCTCTCTGGTGACTTGAGGGAATGGCCTGAAGGTGTGTCAGGGGAGGTTTAGGTTGGATATCAGGAAAAGGTCCTTCACCCAGGGGGTGGTTGGGCACTGGAACAGAGTCCCCAGGGCAGCGATCACAGCACCAAGCCTGGCAGAGTTCAAGAAGCATTTGGACGATACTGTCATAGTGTATTCATGGTGTGAATGTAATCATGGTGTGATTCTTGGGAATGGTGCTGTGCAGGGCCAGGAGTTGGACTTGCTGATCCTTGTGGGTCCCTTCCAACTCAGCATATTCTGTGATTCTGTGTTTCTGACATGCACCCATCGTCCTGCTGAGCTCTCAGCAAGCCTGTCCCATCTCCAGGCCTCCATGTCTCATGCCTGGCACAAAGGACACATGATGCGTCTAAGATTGACTCACCCCTTTTTTTTTTACCTTTTAAGAGTAGAATAATACATTTAACCATTATTTGGCTCAATCCATCAACTCTTTCCCCCATCAACAAGGAAGCAGACCAGGGCAGACAGCCCCATTCAATGGCAAACACCTTGTGGTGCAGCTGCTGCCGAGGTGGTGGCTATGTCAGTGCCCCTGTCATTTACTCCCAACCCACATCCCAGAGTAACACACAAAAACCACAACTGTCCCTGCCACTCTCCAGCCAAGCTGAAAGACAGAGCAAGTTAAAAATCTGACAGATAAGGTTCCTTCAGCCTTGAGCATCACTTGCAGACAGACATTGCTTGCTCTCTGCGCACCACGGCCTTCTAACAATGACAGATTCACGTAAAGAATCTGGTAGCATTACCCACTAATTGCACATCTCCTTTCACTTTAATTAGAGATATGCAAATCTCTAGACCTGACCGATGCTACATGAAAAGCAGAAAGTGCTGTTAGAACTACTGAGTGCTGCAGAAAACCTCCAGGTGGGATGTGCTGAAAACATGGATCTGGTATCAGTACAATGATCGATAAATGAAAAAAGATGGAATGTTTTTTAAATGAATTATTCTTTTCTTCCCATCTCTACTTTAAGTAGTACCCTGGTCCCACTTCTATTATCTGGCAAAGTATGTAGCTGGAAAACAAGCTGCACATTTTATGACCTCCTAACCTGGCTGAACCCTAAAAGGCCACCATACAAATCCAACACGAGACCTGCCTGGGATATTATTGAGCAGCAAATACCCCATAGCACTTCCTCCTGTTCCATGTGCTGCCTTTACATGCACAGTCCTGCCCTCCTCGCACACCCAGTGCTCCCATTAATGGTAAAAGCATTTGTTATTTGGTGTTGATTGATTAACTCTAATGGAAATACTTATATGTATCGTGAGAAGAACACATACCAAAGCTCTTAAAAAAAAGATAGAGCAAGGTCCTCTCAGGACACTGTGATGGGAAACAGACTAAGAGACCTAGCCTGGAAACAAATATACTGATGGCAACCAGGAACTTTTAACAAAGTTGTTTTCCCAGTCTCTCTAGTTGACATCTTTCCTGTTAAAATGAACTTGGGATTATACACTACTAAATATATTGCCAAATCAAATCAATTAAAAGTGTTGAAAACATCATTGGTAATTTTGTATTACAGTACATTTTTATTAGTCCTCTATTACTCACTTTGGTCTGTTAAGAAACCTTAGGAATCTCTACCTTGTAATTCTAATGCTTCCTTTACATAGATTTTGCTTGGAATTCACAAGGCAGGTTGAAATCACTCACAATAACTCGGCCCATGTTACTATTCTATACCTACTTACTTCAAAATTAACTTATTATCCAGAAGCAGAATTGTCACTAATTTGATTTTCCACAACTTGCTGCTAATAAACAAAGGCAAGGAACCCTGTCAGTGTTCATGTTGTAACTTAATAACAAAATCACTCTCTGGTAAAAAAGCAGCAAACAGGATGTACAGACAACTTTTGTTTTCAAATCAGAAATTTGGTCTTGAACTACAAAACTTTGGGTCTAAGTAATGTTAAATAGTAAATCTACCATTTTAGGTACTGGCAGACATTCTTCTGGATAAACACTGCTACTATTTTCTGTAGTGTTTCCTGTAGTGCTAAAAAGTCAAGAAGACCTGAGGTACCCTTTACAAAAGGATTTTTTTATCCACAACAATTTTTTAATGGAAAGAGAAGCAAAAAGGCTCGTCCATAGAGCTGCTCTTTCACCCCACAGCTTTGTTATGCACTGATTTTCTAACAACTGAGAAAACCCAGCTCCAGAAAGACAAACTGGATCATTCTGTCACTCCACAGGCCTTCTTACTGACACAAACATGTTACCTAATGATCACTGGAAAATTCCAATTATCAAAGCTGCATGATCTCTTCAGCAAATACATTATCCATTTAAACCTAATTTTGGTTAAACCATCCCTGGTGATGACTTCCAATTGAATACACTAAAACAGCATAAATTTAAAAACATGTTTTTTCCAGGCAAATCTAGGAAACAGAAAATGTGGCACTGGTGGTTCTGGACTCCCCAGGCAGAACAGCAGTTCAAACTCTCTGCTGGCCCCATCCCAAGCTGTTATTGGAATGAATCCTTGCACAAGCCTGCTGCGTGTTGCAATCCCTGGCTCCAAGGGCATGCGAAAGTGGCTCCTCTCCTGTTGATGGGATTTCATTTGACTCCAGCATCTGCTGGCTATGGCACCCACCTGGAGGCAAGGCAGAAGTTCTCACGCCAGGTAGAACCCCAGATTTTTGTTTGTTTTCCAAAGCTGTAGAAAAGAAGAGGCTAAGGCAACCCTACCCTAATATTGCATCCAAACGCTCTTGGACCACTCTAGCAGGTGTGGGTTCACACCTCACCTTTTGAGGATGGGAGTCCAAAACAGGTTCTCTGGAATTGTGAATAAACATCTAAACCACAAGACTAGTGACTGGATATATCTTCCACCTCACTTTTTTCATGAAAAATAGTGATTGCACCATCATTTGTTCAGATTTCCACACTGGAACCAAGAGAATTTATTTATTAAAGAGAAAGATAAATCTTGTTTTCTCTTTCCTTCACCTCTTACCCTTCCCCCTTCAACAGAGCAGATTTAAAAGAGCCTGCTTTAATTGATAACCCATGGCACAAATTTTGTCAGCTTTCTTCCAAACAAGTGTCATTTGTTTTTCATCCTCTAGATAAGAGACACATGCTAGTGCAAAACAGTGATAAAACTGGTAAGTAGCCTCCATAAGTTACAAGCACTGGCATAGAGCTTTAGAGTAAGATTAATGCCAAAATAAAAAGAAATATCCAGATTTCCCATGGTTTTGCTAGTTAATTTGATCTTACCCCCCTTTAGCTCAGCGTATTTCTCGATGTGACAATGCGTGTAACCAATGTGAGTTGTAGGATGCATGTAGGAAGTAGATTTGTAAGTTTAATAGCTCCCTTTAGTAACACTTTCAGGTCAAATATTAGATACAAAGAATGCTTTGTGGTATGAAATACAAACTAGTCTAGATGACAAAGCACCTGGGTATCAGTAAAAAGATAAAAACACACACGAAGCTTTTAGTTGCCTGACAACTGAAATCCCACTGATATTTCAAGGTTAGTCAAACTGAACAAGGGGCAGATCTTCAGCTGCAGCTTACACAACAACACTACAAAATCAGCTTTGATTTCTTCCTCGGCTAGGATGTAGGTGCAATTTGATGTTCAACGCAATGAGAAGATCCAAAATTCTTGGTACAGATAAAAGCTCATTCAGGGGCTGGTTCAAGTTTGTCTAAAACTGATCTGTCCTGCTTAGAAGAGAGAACTTACTCCTGACACTCACTATCAATTAATAGCAACTGCCAATTAGAGCCATGTTAATTTTACAAGTATTAATCCTTCAAAGCCATAATCCTATTGCAATCAAAAATATCCAAGGGCAATGTCAGGGCTTGGTTTTCTTAGACATTAATGCATGTAACAAAAAAAATAAGGCACCAAATGCTACTGAGCCCAAAGACAAAGAAATGATACCTCAGTTTTCTGGTAACCATCTTTATTTCATTAAATCAAGTCAGATAATATACGCTATTATATCTAGAAGAATAGAAGATAAAATTAGTAAGTGAAACCCATTGTTAGAGATTCAAAAAAAAAAAAAGGCGCAAAATGGATATGAGAATGCTGTGATCAAGATAAAGGTGAGTAGTAAGAGCATGGCATAACTCAAAGATGTGGATCTAGGGGAAGAAATGAAAAACAGCAGCAGAATTCTTTGTACTGTGGGAAACAGATCAGGCTGAACATCGAGAACAGGGGAACTGCAGTAACACCACACAGCTCCTTTGGTTAACGATGCTACATTTCCAAAGTCAACATCCAGCTACAAATTAAGTAATGTAATGGAAGTAGCAATTTAAATTTGGTTTTAGAGTGACTATCCTTGCAGCATCATCACTACCCCACCGATGCAACAACATTTTGCTGAATAACAAGATTCTCAGTAAGGTTAACATATGTTAGACATCTAATTTGTCATTTTTCTCAAGAGCAAATTAATCTGCAGCCAAATTATTTCAAATGACATTCAAATACAACCACAGTCCCAGTCCCCTTGATCTCCCTTGGACTCACACCTTTTCATTTGGAAATCCATTTTTCACAGTCAGCCTTTAGTACCAAATATGATGCATCTTAGAGTTTTAAGAAAGTTACCAGGCAAGTTCTGAAAAGCATTGACCTTAACCCCAAGACTAGCTAAAAACAACAAAGGTTGGGTTTCTAACTCAACAATTTTAGAACTTGTATTACATACAAGTCTTTATTCTCTTTAAGGCAATCCTTTTCAACAAGAGAGCACCCAAAAAATTTGCTTCTGTCTTAAATAAGCTTAGCAGTTAGCATTTCCTTGGATCAACTTCTATGTGTTTAAGAAAGTCAGAAGTATTTTTAATATGTTAATTTTTTTTAATTCAATGTGTACAACAAATGACCCAGTAACAGAAATTAGTAAAATGCCTTTACTCCAATTTAATGCTAAAAAGTCCTACAGCTAATGCCTGTCAATGTTGTGCATGTCAACGTTAACTTAATCCCTAACAAAGTGAGGGTGTTTAAGAGATTAAAAAGTGCTTATATATTTTTCTTCCCTTTAAAAAGTAGTTTGACATATGATACACATTCTTTGAAATCAGTACCTGCTCTGCTACTATTTAATGTATTGAGTTTATATAAAATCTGAGGAAAATAATGGCATTTTCCGTAAAAAGCTTTCAAGATTCAGACAAGTGCTCATTCCAGCAATATGCAGAGACACCTATGTAATTCCCTCCTCCACATCCCTATTCAATTTCAAGCAATTATAAATTCAGTAAACCTCAGTAAGAAAGAAGAACAAAAGCTCGCTAGGAATCTTGACAAAAATCCCCCCCAAAAAGTATGAAGCTGAACAATTACTTTTCTAATTGATGGAACAGCATGCAAAACCTTTCAAAACTATTGAAAATATTAAGTTATAACAGACCATAACAAAGAGCACATAAAGAAGCACATATTGGCTTGGTTGGTCAGAGCATGGTGCTGATAAGATCCCACTATGGATCATCCACTGAAGAGCTGGACTCGATGACCCTTCTGGGTCCCTTCCAACCTGGAATATCCTGTGATTCTAGGATCACGTGTTTGCTTGAACAACAGGAACCCTGGTTCCCATGCTCCTGCTGTGCAGGCCGGAGATTTTTTGGTCCCCACTTGTTTACAGTGATTTTTTTTAGACAAAATATCAGAATCTTTAAATGCAGTAAAGGTCTATGCTACAGCCTCCATTCTTGCCCTGTAACTTTCCCCACCAGGTACTTAGATAAGAGGCACCATCAATCTAAAACAACTAGGGAGAGAATCTGTCTAAAAATCAACAAAGAGCATACAGGTGACTGCCCAGCCAGGTAAACTGGAAAAAAATAATGACTCTGCTTTCTGACTCCTTGAATATATTTTACATTCATAAAATTTAGTCTTTTTTCTGGGGCTGGGTTTTTTCCTTTTCTTTTCCTTTTTTTCCCCCCTCTTCTTCCTTCTTCAAGGCACAATCCTGCTGACATGGGAGCTGTTTCACTGGAAGCAGGCGAGAAAAGAAAAGGATTTCTGCAGCCCTGCCTCTCACCTCCCACGCAGCCTGCACCTACTGTACCCCGGCGCGTGTTCCAGCTCCAGCAGCAGCGCCAGGAGAACTATTTGCCCAAGGAAATAGCTGTGATAAGGGGACAAAAATAGCCCAAAATGATGGAAAGCATTTTGTTGATAGATATGTTGAAAAGAGAGGAAATGAAGCTGTTAGGAAGACAGAGCCTGAGGCAGGGCACACGCGTGGAGGGGGGCAGCGCTATGGAGGGAGGTCTGGCGCGTTCCTTCCCCAGCCACGCTGACGGCTGGGCCAGCTCCAAGGCAGGAGAACTCCCCTCCACAGAAGGCCTGCTGCAAAGACATTGCCTTACATAGCTCTCCCATTCACTCTGCTCCCAGAACCAGGAGGTCAAAGCAAACTACACCTACAGCTACCTCGGATGCACAGTAAAACCCCTGTGTGGGCTCCGGGCTCTAGTGCAGCCCAAGAGCTTCAATAGGGAACCCTGTGCATTTCAAATAAAACATATTTGTGGATCTGATAACTTACAGAGAAGGACAGTAATACTATTTTAAACTGGTTTTATTGGCATTCAGAGCCTCTGTGCAGGAGAAGGGAGAAAACCAAAACAAAACCACACAAGCCCCCACAGTACACAGAGAGAGACAGGTGCTTGCCTCATTTGAAATTAAATCTGTTATTTTGCCTATTAAATAGTATCCATGCTCATATCAAGGCAATTAAAACATGATTTTTGTCTCTTGTTTCTTTGAATATTGACTTTTTAAAGGTTCAGTACCTTCCTTTAGCAACAGCAAGATCCATTTATTGCTGCAAAACAGAAATTGCAGAGCGCGTTCATATTCCAAGGGAAAACAGCGTAAAATATAGCAACTACTGACCACGAAAGAGGGCAGGTCTAGATTAGATACTAGGAAAAAATTCTTCCCTGTGAGGGTGGTGAGGCCCTGGTACAGGGTGCCCAGAGAAGCTGTGGCTGCCCCTGGATCCCTGGAAGTATCCAAGGCCAGGTTGGACAGGGCTTGGAGCAACATGGGATAGTGGAAGGTGTCCCTGCCCAAGGCAGAGGGGTTGGAAAGGGATGATCTTCGGGGTGCCTTCCAACCTAAACCATTCTGTGATTCTGTGATAAGATATTGCTACTCCTTAATTAGTAATTTTCATTATTTGAGAAAAGTGTTTCTATTTGAGGGAAAGCCTTAAGCAGATACCAATACCAGACAAAGTCAGTGATACTTTAGCACTTATTCATTCGAAATACTTCAGTGTGGTTTTTTTCATCCATACCTGAGCTGCAGGAGCTGGTCCAACTGCTCACATCAGTGTACACTGCACTGCTTTAATGAAGGTTTGCATGTATCTGTAGTAGCTGGGTCCATCAGTGACATGAAGTGCAGAAAGGCAGTAATTGGAAAACGGAGAGGTGGATACTTGACATTTTAATAAAGAGAAACCACATTTAGACAGTGCATGTGGTAGGTAAGGGGATATGCTGTTACCATTTCCCCTTTACAGTGAGAAGAAAATATAGGAACATAATCTAAACGAAATTATTTACATCGCAATTATAAATATGACAGAAAGAGCACTCTGTTGTGCTGCTGTTGCCTTCCTTTCATCCCTAAAAGCAACCGTACAACAGATAGTTCTAGAATAGATTTTTCTGAGCACATGTGTGTAAGCACGAACAGCAAACACGTCTGCAATTTTTATTTGCAGTCATTTGAAATAGTAAAAATTATTTTGGGAAACACTGTGCCTCTTCTGTTACACAGAGACCATGCAAAAGTTTAGACATTAGATGAATATTGTCTTCAGGAATTTATGAATAGTAGCTGTATTTTAAACAGCTACTACACATGCTATTATAATTTCAAAGTGATTTCCCTGTAATTTTTGCAAGATGTGGCAGAATTTTAATTACAACTTCTAAGGGATTGATTTGTTCATCATAACATGCAGGTAATTTGTCTCCCTCCCATTTCAAAAAATGAGCTCTGAGGCATTAAAGTGTGGGAGCTTCACATCCTACTGAGGGTAGGTAGCTGTGCAATACAATCTCCCCTTAAAAGGCAGGAAATGAAAGGACTTTTCACATGCGGTTTAATATAGATAAATATATATTTTTAATATGTATATACATACACACACACTGTTTACCACCATTAAAACACTTCATCTATTGTCTGGCATGATGCATTGTACGGAGAGACTGTCCAGATGAAAAAGAGTTGCTTTCCTAAGCAGAAGTTTATATTGCATAAACATTTCCATATAAAGAACGTACATGGAATTTCCAATGTCTTATTCTAAATGAAGACTGCCCTTAGCCATTGCCTTAACAATGCCCCTAATAATTCAGCTGGGCTCAGCTAAAAACGAAGTCTGTGTTCTGACTGTACATCAAATGTGCTGGGAAATCCAACATAAAAAGAGGGAAAATCCAAGATTCGGGACTATGGAAAACAGTGCTACCTGTGAGCTGTTAATCACAGCTCTGATATATGCCTTTATCTTCCACATGTGATTGTTCATGTACATAACAACATGAAACTGAGGCCAGGATCCACAGTAAAGAACTAAAAATTTCAGAAAAAGCCTTCAACATGTGCAGTTAGTCTGTCTCAGAAGCAATGTGTTACCTTGTTAGATAATTATGAATATGTGAGAAATATTACAAGTACACCCTCAAATCTGTGCTTTACCCCTTTAAATAAAATAAAGCAAAAATTACAAAGACCATTTCAGATGCCTTAATGCATTTCTTTAAGTGCAGTAGAAATGAAGTTGCCACTTCATCAGCATCAAAGTCCAAATTAGATCAAGGAGTGTGGAGGTAATAACAGCAGCAACAGATTCCCTTCCTACTCCTTTCATGGTTAAGTGAAGTTTGCTCCTTTTTTATTTTCTAAGTATGGTTAGGCGCCTCAAGCATGCCTGTTAGGATGGAAAAAGCGTGCAAATCCCAGACCTAGGACCCTGCCAAAAGTCTCTTTAGACAGTCAAGGCAGCCAGAAGTATGCTGAGAGCTTGCCAGAGCCATATTGGGTGGCTAAAATTAAATAAACAGTTAATAAAAAGATTTTGAATCAACCTAAATAAATACAAACTTATAGCTTAACTGCCTTATCTGCTTTATAAAAGAGGATCCGAGACAGCAACGAAGCCTTTGAAATGCTTTGACATCCACAAGTTCTGCACAAGAGATTTAAACAGAGGAGTACTTGCTATTATCTCTTTCATAAGACAAGGCTTACATTTGGAATAAAAAAAAATAACCATTGACTGCTCTGACAGGGATTTCTCTTCCTTTAAAACATAAACTCGCTCTGCCCCCTGTTGTCAGCAAATTACACCTCAGTCCGAGCAGCAAGAGGCCAACAGCAGGACGCCAGGGCCAGAAATACTCAGTATTAGCTGAAACAAAAGGCACCATGCCCCAAAAGTATTTTAGGAATACATTCCTGCATATTGAAAAATGCCTCTTAATCATTATTTGCGTGCTTGAGGCTGTTTGTTTTCTCTGCTCAGTATTTTGTTATTTTTGGAAAAATATTACCATGAGAGCATCAAGTGCACACAACTGGCCAGTGTTTTCTGGCTATTAAAAAACATTAGCTGATCTAGGAAGAAAAAAAAAATGTTTGGGGAAATAAAAGATGAGTTTTATCAAGGTTCAGAAGCCTTTTCTTTTCCTTTACCTCTGAATCCTTACACTGAATAAGGCAAAGATCAGTGCTCTGAGTGCAGCCATTTACCTTCTTATCTGCAAGGTGAGTTTACAGCCCAGTTTTCATAGGAGAAATGAGTGCAATAGTTTGTCACTGATGTTTTCCTATATCACAAAATCACGCAAACTCACTGTGGTCAACCTGCAGTGAGGAGATCAAAAACAGATCTGCATCCATCAGGATAACTCAGGAAGCTTCCCAGACTTCTCTTGCCTGCAGAGCTTCTGAGCTACTTAGACCTTCCCTGGGACCTGGGGAAGATCAGGATAAGGAAGGGGGAAAGAACTTTTGGGTGATCAAGCATGATCCAAAAGAAAAGGAATAACCAAAATCTTAGATCACAGCATTCCTAATGAACACGTTGCTATCCGTTCAAAAATAAAGGGGTTGATAAAACAAACTCACCAGTGACAGAAATACACATTTCCTACCTCCAAGTACAGTTAACAATAATATTTGCACTCCTGTGTCCTTCTTGGAATAAAATTGTTTAAATAGGCAGAAAGAATGGCTTAGTGGGCTAATCTCAAGTGAAATACTCCTTAAAGCCACAGGTTTAAATGCCAGTGGGGTCACTCACTTTTGTCCTTTCCAGGACAGAACAGATGAACGTAGCTCAGGGATAGCTGCAGCTTCCAGGTGGTGCAAATGCAAAGAGAGACATTTTATAGCTCACCAGAGCAACTAGGAATCAGTTACATCTACCCTAAAAATCAACGTTTGTCTGTTGCCCCAGAATTTATTTTCCAGTTGTGGTCCTTTTTCCCCTCAACTACCATTCCTTCCCTTAGAAAGCAGTTGCCAGTTATTTACTTTCAGTACTCAGCCTTCATTTTCAACAAACACTTCTAAATTTCACTGATCTATTACTTTAAAGCCACCTGAGTTGCTCCCTTGAAATTCAGACCAGGACTAATATCTTTATATATTTATTTACAAGCATCCTCATTAGCTGAGCTTTGGCAGTGATTTTGAGCAACCTTGTTTTGTTTGTGAAACTGTGCCTAGGAAAAAAGAATACATAATACAATCACAGAAAACAAAACAAAATGAAATCACATTGGAGAAGTTAGCGATACCTACTTTCTATTCATCTACAAATATCTGCTTTTGAACACTTTTTTTGTGCGTCTCAATGTTTCCTCATGGGAGAACAGGAGAAATGAAAGGATCATCAAGCAATACATTATGCCTTTGTCTGTTGTATTAAAGTATCCATAAATATCAAAACTATTGCTCCGATAGCAATTTTGGTGTTTATTTTCCCCATCCCAAAAAAAAAAACCCTGGCATGAGACTGAGGCCCTTGGCACCTTCTAGTTCCCTGACCAGAAAGCAGAGTGGAGATGGATATATGTGTTAAGAGTCCACTGTTTGAATAAGAACTAAGGATTTTTTTCTCCTTTATACATTTTTAGCTAAAACACTCTTTTGAAGTGCATATTTAGAAAACATCCACAGCCTAACAGGCAGGAGCTCTTCTATAATCCTGCTCTGTCATGCAGTTAATTTGTCTGATTTAAAACACACGTAGAGTAAACTGTGCTTAATACACCAGTCTTTCTATATAAACCTAATTTTTGGAAGCTACTGCAGAGGATAAGGAGGGTTTATGAAGGAGTATGATTTGGCAGATATTCCTGATTACATGCAATTTAATTACAAGATATCTGAATTACCTTAAAATCTGGCAAAAAAACCCATTATAATCTGGCAAAAAAAAGCATTGCACAGGTCTTTGGCTGACTTTTTTCATTCGGACACTTGGACTACAAACTTGAAAGACACCCCCAAGCAGGGAATGAGAAAGGGACACCTCTAATTTTGTTGCTGTAAACCAATTAGTTGGCCACATTTGTAGGGGAAAAATTAAGTTTTACAACTGTGTGGCTGGTTGCGATATGGCTTCTCATGTTCATCTTATACACATTTGTATTAAGACTATCACTTCTTTAACTTAGTTTAACACAACTAAAATACACAAATCAGGACTTCAACAAGAAATCTATGTTTCTGCAGCAGCTAAAGCCAAAAAAATGTGACTTTTTAACACCTGAGCAGCAGTTTTACAACATAACTTAGCCAATTTAATCATTTCCAGAGGCAGAACCAACACAGCAGCTGTTCCCACAGCAGCATTTTGCAGTTCCTTTTCTGCTATTTTAACCTCCTGTGCAGGCTCGGACAACAAAACCATCACTACAAGGAGTGTCAAGAGCTACTGTTTCCTTCAAGGGAAGCGATGAGGGTGGCTCCATTCCCCCCTGCCTCCCTCCAAAAGGGAAACCCTAGAGCTGTAATGGATGCGTACACCTGGTTTTGCTAGGAGTTCATCAGCTCATCATACAATCCTAGAGTGGTCTGGATGGAAGTGACCTCAAAGACCATCTGGTTCCAATGCCCCTTCCATGAGCAGGGACACTTTTCACTAGACCATGTTACTCAGAGCCTCGTCCAACCTGGCCTTGGACTCTTCCAGAGATGGGGCAGCCACAGCTTCTCTGGGCAGCCTGTGCCAGGGCCTCACCACCCTCACAGGCAAGAACTTCTTCCTAATATCTAACACAAACCTGCTGTCTAGGGAGAGGGCTTCACTCCAATACATCATAGGAAAGCAAAGCACACATTACAGATTCCAGGACAGGGAACACACAGGAAACATAATTCAAAATATGGGAAAAGTTTTTGAGAAAGAAATAAACTAAATTAAAAACTTCTATTTATTTATTTGATTTTAATGCTGATATAAAACTACCTGTTATTACATTTTGTGACTTAAGGGTACCATAAGTCCAGGACAAAGTATAACCATTTCAGAAGCCTAAAATTCAGGTGTTTCCTGTCGAAAGCTCTGTTCCTGATTAGAAGCATTCTAACCTGATATACGTATTCATTTACTTGTTTAAAACCTTTCCTCAATACTCCTTCTATATTTTGATACTCTTATTTAAATTTTCTAGCATTACCTTGCCCTTCAATCTCATTTCTGAGCCACCTCAATATGGAAAACTGGGCTCAGGGTGTGTTTTTGTTCCTGTAGCTGCCAAAGGCAGATGTAGAGTCAAACCCAGCTCGCTGTGTGCTGCAGAGAAGCCTTTCAGCACACTGTGATTTCCCAACTGCAATTTTCTACAGTATTTATCAAATTACCTCAACAAAATAGCTTTATATGGGATTCTCAACAGATATACACAGTCAGGACTTCTACATTCCCTTTCCCCTGTGATGTATTTGCTTGTCATTAACTCCTGTCCTGGGAATAACGCAGAGGGAGGAAACAATGCCTCGTTATTATCCCTCCCCACAGTGAGGGGACAGAAACAATTGTGCTGCTCTTAGCAAACACTGTCTCTGTCCTGCAGAGACAAGGGTTCCTCCCAAAAAGGTATCACCAGCCCACATCTGCATGGACCACTGCAAAGACTGAGGAAACCCTACAGACATGGAGCCAGACATACAAAAACAGCACACAGAAGTTTGGAGAAATTATCATGGTGTTCTAAAGAGACATTGATTTAATGAGTTGGTTAAAAGATCCTCTTCTGAGGTCAATTAAACTAAAACTAAATACAAACAACATCTTTCAGAGAGCAGAAAATAGTAAGGTTCATTCAGGAAAGCCCTGAATTCTTCCCACCTTCTCTGTAAAACCAAGTTTTAAGATAAATCAGCTGGCTAGCCACAGGCATCAGTTTTGTACTGCTTGCTTGGCTGTTTTTCCTCCAGTAATTTAGGAGGGAGGAAAAGAAAAAAAATAACCAAAACCATACCCAAAGTTCAATAGCAATCCTTAAATATCAAACCAGGCTGGATTTAGCTGCTGAGTGCTAAGCTTTGGGTTTGACTTTACAAGGTGATTTCTGGTTACAAGTCAAGTGAGCAAGGTGATTCAGCCACCTCTGGAAAAGGAGCACCTCCAAGAGATGAGGGCACCATCCACCAAAGGTTTTCCTGAAGGAAAAACCTCTTTCCCATGAAGAACAGTTATTCTTCAAGCCTTTGGCTATTTTTCCCCTTTTAACCTCTTCTCAGTTTTCAGTGGCCTCTGTTGCCCCCAGCAATGAGTTTAACCCAACTTTTCACATAAAAAACCACAAGTCTGCTCACACGGAAGACTTATCAGACAGGTAAGACCTTAGAATGGGCCAGTCACAGAATCACAGGATGGTTTTGGGTTGGAAGGACTTTCACAGGTCATCTAGTTCAACTTCCAACAGCGGGGACAATCTTCAACTAGATCAGCCTGTTCAGTGTTTGCAAGGATGGGGAATCCACCACTGCTCTGGGCAACCTGTGCCGGTGTTTTACCACCCTTAGTGTATGACCATGACCACTGTAAGACAATGACCATCCCAGAGCCATTTCCAACCGGCTCTTTGCTCCTAACACTTCACTTGGAAGTCAGGCTCTGCACAGCCACTCCTCTGGGTTGGTTTGAGTATATATAAATTTTTACAAGACTCCTAACTCCAGGATTATATAACACCTTTCAATCCAAAGCTACATTAAAAACTCACCTCCGATTGCTGTTCCAAGTCAACATCTACACAGTCTAGTTTAAAAACTCAAATACCCAGTTTAATCTGCAATTTGTAACTTGCAAGTCATCTCTGAGGCACCAACAGTGCTCTTTCCTGCCAGCTCGCTTTCAGTGAGATAGTTTAATGTATTTTTTAAAAGTCAGCATACTGAAACACAGAGGAATAACTCAGCAAATTTGGGACGGGCTAGCAAAAGTGGATTATAGAAAAATACACATTTTATTAATCCTAATGTGAAGCCCTGTAAATTATCAGTGTCTCAGTACTTGCAGAGCCCAGCAGAGGGCAGGTTCTGCCCTTGTAAACAGCGACCAAATCCTAAAGAGGACGGTCTGCTGCCACTCAGATGGAAAATGCCCTCACCTAACAGATGAGCAAACATTCACCTCAGCAGGCACTGGGAAAAGAATTATAATTTAAAATTTCCTTTTACATCTCAATACCCACCTGGAGCTACATTCCAACCGATTTACACGACAAACTGCTTAGCACAGACCAACTTCAATGGGCTTGTGTGTCAAACCAAGCAAGAGCCACAAAATCAGTTACCTGATTCAGCTCTGATATACAGGCAAATTATATATCCAAATGTTAATTATAAATACATTCACCAGGTATCTTTTCCATCAAGAATTCTGAGGACAGAATGAAGGATATGCATCACTTCCCTGCCCTGTAACCTTTAGCAAGAAGGGATCATTTTTGCCATGTACCATCACAGTTAAATCATTTTTATTAGGTAACTGATATATTTTATAAGGAAAGACAATCTCCAGTTAGATACTCCTAGGATGTGCATGAGTGAGGGCAAAGAGGATTAATACTTGAAGAGTATATAACCCCTCCTCACAGTCACCTTTAAGGGTCTATCTAAGGTATTTACAATACTTTAGCAACGTTTTATATGCTCTGACTTATATTAAAACGTGAGGAAAGCAATTACACCAACTGGGCAACTCTATCCAGCTTGTTCCAGTCACCTGTCTCACATCTTCCCTCTGACACACAGAGCTCACCAGGCTTTGCTTTTATCAACCCATTTGCATACTAAACATCCCAAGAAGAGTGCTATTGAGAAAAAGCATCCTAGAGAAAATGCAAAGATGCAATCCACGGGATGAAAACTGCCACTCTAGATGCTTCTTCTTTGGGTGCCTGGGTTAGTATTTCTTCTGTGATTTCAAACAGATGCATAATTATATTGAAAAAAAAAATTAATAAAATGCTTTAATAAATATTAGCATTCCACTAAGAACTAACTTCCATTTGAAATAAAAGTGTAAAGTATCTGCAAATACCTGCAGCATTACTGAAATACAGCCACAACCAGGGCTAGGGGAGAAAGTGATAGACCATGCTTCAGCAGACAAGTCAGAACAGTTTGAGTTCTGCTTCGAGAAGCCTTGGGAAGCATGCCAAGATAGTCACAATAATTATTTCAAGCAAACAAACCTCTTAGTTTCAATACTGAGAATAAAACCCTATTGAGGTGGGATAGCCTCTGGGGTATGTCGTCTTGGAAGAAGAAAGAGCTGAGTCAACCTTCCTGGGCACATTTCCTCCTCAATCAGTGTATTTTGGAAAAAGCAACAGCTCTAACCTGAGATTATGCCTTTTAGCTGGGACGTACTGCTGACTCCTTTACTCCCCTACCCATGTAACATCCAAAATGACAGAGATTCAGTGTGAGTACCTACAAGAGTAAGAAGGGAGCGAAAAAAAGCCTCCCCTTCCCCTTTTTAGAGATTACACGTAAACTATGGTACTTTCAAACTAAAACCAGCCTTCATACATATTATCAAGTGTTAACAGCTAACAGGAAAGTCTATAAATTTGTAAGAATCCTACAGAATTAAATAATTCAGTTAGCACTGTCACTTTTTCCCTCTAAAAAAGAAAATACATATATGTATATATGCAGTGAACACTGCTGTTGGTTGCAGCTGTGTCTCATATACACAAGAGATTTCTCAAGGGTTTTATGGCAAATGAGCAAGCTGAGGATTCTGCCAAAGGTTGTATTTATCACTTTTGGGTGGGTGGAGAGAGACCTGTCTCTAGATTACCTCATCATTCCTCATGAATCTCAGAGAGCACAGTGTGTCAATAAAAGACATCAGCACTGTGCAGCACCTAAACCAGCAGGCAAGTATTAAACATTAGGTATCCTTCCCCCACTGCACTTCTGCTAATTTTGAAAGGGGAGATGCCAGACAACATTTTAATCAATTTTCAGAGGTTTAAGTAAGAATAAAAAGATTAAGAATGCTAAACTATCAATGACTATAAATTCTCATTGCCACAAGTCCTTCTCACATATTCCATCCATCTGTTTCCTTTCCAGCGTTGCTGCTGGAAAGTACCCTTTTGTCCTGCCCTCAGGCAAAAAAAAAAAAAAAATCAACACAGGGAAACCTGGTGGTCACTGATCTGTGCATCCCTGCCACCTGCACCCCCTTCAGCTGCTCAGGGCTCCCCCAAGTTCCCCCAGCCCATGCTCCCCTCCCAGCACCCCCACCCGCTCCGCCCGACCAGCCCGCTCCCCTTTAGCAGAGTCATTAATAATTTACCAGCTGCAAGAGACAAAGAAAACACTCTGGTGACACCACGTTGGGGCTGCTAAGATTTCACCACGATTGTGAAGCCGAGAGAAATACCCAAAACACAGAGCTTATGTATTTGGTACACAGCAAAGAGTGAAAATTCAAAATTAGGTGTAGACACAACCTTTTAATTGGCAGTATGGATCAGAAGAAGAGAAATGAGCAGCCAGACCTGAAACAAATACACACTTAGGAGTGCATCCTAAGTCACAGCTGTCACAGCTGTCAGGATAAAATAAATTTACAGGTTATACTTTTTTGAAGCAAATTGCTGTAATATAATTTACTACTTTGAACCGCCTTAGTGCTGCAAATTTAAAAGATTCTCAATGAGCATATTGCCTTGTGGTTGTTATTTTGACAGTAAGTCTGTTATATTATTATTTATAACTAATTAGAGCACTAATTACTGTTTTTACTGCTTTGTTAAGTTCTGGAAAATACTGGATAAAGGAAAGAGAACACGCTATAGAGATGGAAGCAGTAGTTTTGATCATTTAATCAGGCTGGCTATGAGGGTCTTAGAAACTGCCAGAGATGACAGACCTGGGAAAGGGAAAATGTGACACCTCAGCTGAGACTGAAAACTACAGACAACACAAATGTTTAGTTTTTAATTACATGGGTTTGGGAGATTGCTACTGGCTACAACCTGCAGATTCCATTAGATCTGCCATACTAAGTAGAGTTGGACTCTACTATCTTGTGCACAAGAGGTCGTCAAGAAAACCAGGAGGAATTGGTTTTGCTTCAGCAGATGGCCCCATTTCCCTCAGAGCAGTGACCAGATGTCCACACATGGTGTTAGCATGTCCTGAGCCAGGCGTCTTTAAGACATAATTACGAAGAACTATAAGAAAGCTCTTACACGTCTATATTCACATAAACACACCAGCAAATCCTGCAAGAAAATTAAATTGTCCTCTAACCTCTACTGCAATCAGATCGTTCAACTTTTGCAGATGAAAGTATTTTGTCAATAAGCAGTTTTCCATGGCTTGCTGCAAAAGAGCAATGTTGTGTGAAACTGGCACACAACCAAGTCATAGATTCAGCTTGATTTTATTTGATAACGCCAAAATCAGTCCCCAACATGTAGGAATGTAATACCCTCTAAACTCCCTGTTCATCAGTGGCATGGATGGAAACAGATATCCCTTCAGATTCCTTCCTGACAAGGTCTTGCAAGAGGTTGGTCAGCTTTCTGAAATAGCCCATCATGGGAGACAGAGCCGGCACAGGACTGCATCGAGATCCTCCTCAGAACACTCTCCAAGCAGTCCAGCAGTAAATACCTGCCCTTTAGGATTTTAACGGATTTAGCATTTTAAAACTGTCCTGCAATAAAACATCCAGAGGGCTGCATAGATCTGAACTGCCCTTGGTAGCAATACCAAACTTGGGGCATTACCTTCTCCACACAAGTGACTTGTGTCAGACACACACCCACTGTCAATCTTTGGTCATATAGCTTTTTACACAATGGTTTGGGTTGGAAGGGACCTCTAAAGATCATCCTGTCCAACCTCTCTGCAATGAGCAGGCACTAAGATCAGGCTGCTCAGGGCCCTGACCAACCTAACCTCGAATGCTTCCAGGGATGGGGTATCTACCACCTCTCTGGCTGGTGTTTTACCATCTTGATTGCAAAAGAATGTTCTTTTATCTAGTCTGATCTACCCTCTTTCAGTTTAAAACAATATTACTCCTTGTCCTATCACTACAGGCCTCATTCAGAAGTCTGTCACCATCTTTCTTATAAGCCCCCTTGAAGTAGTGAAAGGCTGCAAGAAGTTCTTCCTGGAGCCTTTCCTTCTCCAGGTGATCAATCCCAACTCTCTCAGTCTGTCCTCATATGAGAGATCATCCCTCTGATCATTTTTTTTGTTCCTGAAGAGTGGCTCTAAGGAATCAGGTAAGACTCTCTCTATGAGGTTTTAAATAGGTTATTCCTCTCCTGGCTGGCAGAGCACCAGGCAAGAGAATGATCTTGGCATTGAATATTTCAGGTCAATAAATATTCATGTTTAAAAAGATGTGCAGTACTTTTAATTAAGTCTGCCTTCAGCAGTTTCCAGGTAACTTGAAAAATTGACACTGCCAATATAAATTAGTCTGGCAGCATCAGTGGCCTGGTTTTCTTTTTTGTACACAATGGATCTGTGTATATTGTTATACAGATAATTACTATCAGAATGGTTATTAATAGACAGGTAACCGCTACAAAATTAGTGACTGTTTCCGTATGCATCTGTTCTTCCAGAAGATGTATTGGTTTTGCATTAAACTAGCTCAAGAGAAGTAAAATGGAATAGAAATTGCACAGGGAACTCCTTGGCAGGAGATAAGCACAGGAGCTAATATTGATTGCATCGGTTTCCAAAGCACATTAGCATCAAATGAATGCAGCTGACCTTGAGAGCCTGCAGGAGTCACGAGAAGGAGTCACTTTAGGCATGAGATTGGGTAAGTGCTGTGTTTCAGCTCAGCAAAAAGGCCTGGACAATTTAATAATTATATTTCTTTTACTTTGTAGCACACCATAAATGGCAAAGCTTTTGGTCTGTGCTAACAGTTGGACTCCATGACCTTAGAAGTATTTTCCAACCTAAATGACTCTTTGATTCTGTGATTCAAGACAAAAGCAATAATTCCTTCCAGTTTTACTCACAGGGGTTTCTATTTCAATGACTAAATGCTGCTTCATGCTATTAAAAGTACATTAAGAGAGAATACCTGTAAAAGGAATATATTCCTGTTTATTGCCTTTTAAAGGTTATTTCTTTGCATTTCCTGAAATTATTGCAGGAGGAGAAATAATAAAAAAAAAATCTTCTAATCCCAGTGCACATTTAGATCATCTCCTCTTGCCTCCATCTTTTACATCCATAAATAAGGACATAAAAAAGAGAAAGAGGTGATTGCTGCTGCATGGATTGAAGGCAAGGAAACTGGTTTGGCTCATTTCTGGAAGTTCATTTCACAGCTGAATTCCTTTTTATTATTAACTTTTCATTTGGCCATATCTGAAATTGTTTAGATCCACATAAATCTGGGGACTTGATTGCCACTACAGCTCTCAAACTACCCAGCTGCGTGAGAAACCAGCGGCTGGCTGTGACTTCAGCCTACAGACATTAACCCTATTCTGCATCAACTAAAAGGTGTTTTTTAAAAAAAAAAAAATTATCTTGCTGTTTTTCATAAGCAGCATGAAGCCACCCTTTTGGTGACATACTATGTCCTTCTGTGATTAATAAGTATGATGGCTTGTTAATTAGTTGGCTAATCACTTTCCACATCTATCATCTTCGTTTCAAAGAGCAAGTCATTTATTGGACTACAGAAAAAATCAAGTAAGAAAATGTTCATTTGATGTCACAATAAAGTCTACTGATTTCAACAATTTTTAAAGCATTGTTTTCTGCCCTTTTTCAGAAAATGAATACCTTTCAAGGACGAACTAAAGAGGCCTGAAGTCAGTGGAGACACTGTTCAATCAAAGTAACATTTAGATTTCACATGAAGCTTCAACATGAGGACAAAGCTTATATTTTCTAATATTATATTAGTGCAAGAGTAGCACTTCTGTATAGAGGGAAAACATTTTGAGAATTACTAATGCCATAAAATTTGTATTTTTTATATAAAGACAGTTATCTTAGAAGAATGCTAAGCTGCACAGGCATTTTATATAAAGCAGTGCTTTCTCCTCTCTAAGCTCCCCAGATGACTTTCAGGAGTCAGCCCAAATGGGAAAGATTGTGTCATCTTAGACAGTAAACATCAGCCTTAAGTAAGATACCAGGTGGCTTGGAGCTCAAATCAATGATAGCATCCAATTATTACAAAATAAAATGACCCTCTGAAGAAAATGGCTCCCATGGGTACCACAAATCAGAGGGACATATTTTCTTCTGGCATGTTCTGCATTTTAAGTCCCTACAAATGTTACTAATAACCTGTCATCCTGCATGAAAATAGATAGTACCTGCTGAAGGCACCCAGGAATTCGTGAGTAAGCATATTATGCATATTCTCTGTGATGTCTTTTCGCCATCTCCAAACAGATGACCAAATGGCAGGTTTAATGAATTACTTTCAGAACTACAGCACGCCTGCTTTTTATTTCCATTTACAAACATGAGAAGGGCTGACAACTCCCCCACACTTCTCTGTACCAGCTGAAGTACTCAGATTTACGATTTATACATTGTGTGCTTAAATTCCCAGGATACCTAAATGGTATAGGCATGTTTCGCAGTTTGTCTCTAGTTTCCAGGAAAGCAGATGATGCTTCAATAATTTCTCTCCTCCTTCTGTGGCTATGAAGTCCCTCTTTGCTGCTGCAGTTTTGTAAGCCTATGCTCTACAGAGATGGGCAGTTGCTCAAAATAGCCTGGAAAGTTTTGTGCTTATCTACAAATAGATGAATTCATGCCAAGGTACAATACAAATTAAATGGAGAGAGCCTTAAAACCTTTGGCAGGAATTTTAAGGTTTGACAGAGGCTGACTGTGAATCAGGTGAGGGAAAAAAATACCATAGGCCACAATTTGAGTTTGCTGCAATATCCAGAGCTAAGGATTGGGACATCACATCTGTTCCTGTGAGTCAACTCAGCCTGCCACTGGTGTAGCTAACAGCTGGCTGGCACTAGGAGAATTTTTCTGATACACACTGGAAAGAACAGGTTTAGAATGTAATATAAAGAGGAGAGGGAAAAAAGAGTTTACCACTCCTCAGGTTAATACAATTATTAGATCAGTACCGAAGGAGCTTCCTCTCACCACAAGGTATGGCAGCAAAGCCTGGTTTACAGCAAATTTCAGTACCTTAGTTTTACCAGTTCTACTCTTACTGCATCCAAAGGGGAATTCCTATCACCAGATAATTTAATTCCTCAAGGAGTCCCACTGAAATTAGACTGAGCAAAGAGACAACCTGAACTGATTGCTATTAAAAAGAATTTTTTTTTAAATATTATTATTTAGAGATTACCCATGCTTGTTAGTACCTTAATACTTTTATTCCCTGACAATAAATCCATTAAATGGCTAACAGAAGTTCTGTGAACCAGTTCCTATTTAGAAAGAAATGCTGCAATTACACTGCTATACTTTCTCAGTATGCAGAATCAAGCTAATCTTCTTTGAATCAAGAAAACATCAGCTCTTACTGCACTTTATGGCAACAAACACCAGCAGTTTTATGATACAAATCTTATCTCAGCACCATTGCCACTGCCACTGGGAATGAATTAATTGCAAGAACAAATTAAACATTAACCATTTAAGTGACTTAAGTTGTGAATACTGTTCCATTGCTCATTTCAGCAGTAACACATGAAGTTGCTCAAAGCCGTTAAAACACACACAGCAATAAGACAGAGGGAGACTAAACAAGGCTGGGTTGTTTCTTTTCTTCTGCTCAGATACAGGGGCTGGTTTGGGTCTGTTTCTTTTACCAAACCACTAGAGTACAAAACTTGCATACATTTCCCTGAATTTTGAATTTTCTCCTGCCTGTGCAGTTTCAGCAATGGTTGGGTAATGGGGATGCAGAGGTTAAGTTGGATGGGAAGCACAGCTACCTACATTTTCCTGCAGAATTCTGTATCCAGCTGTATGGGAGACATCACAGATCGTTCTCTTGGCTTTCAGGTTACTCAATTTGCAAACAAATCAGGCATCAGAGATGCAGGATAAGGAAGTCTGGCTTTGTGTCTGCTTACTGCCATAATCTCCTGATAAACCTTCATTGAAAATGTGCAATGTACCCCCTGCATGATAAGAATATTTGTACCCAGGGTTTCAGGCACCCAGATACAGCTACTGTGTTTGTAGCCTTGTGTGCAGGAAATAGGTGAAACAGAGAGCATGGAGGAAGAAAAGCATGACCTTTGTGTCCATACATACAAGCCATCCTGTCCTTGTTTCAGGTCTTTTCTTTGATCAGCATCTCTTTCAGAATTATTTTTTTTCAAACTCTTTCATAAAAATATCTGCTTCCAACTTAATTTTACACCATTGAACCATAATGAGCCCATACATTCTTGTTCAGTTATTATATTTAGAGTCAGCCCCTTGGATAAAGTATATCATAATACAATATATATGAAACTTTCCTCCTCCTCCATGTATGCAATATATAAGTGACTAGCAGCTTGCAGTTCTGCTGTTTTCCCTCCAGGGATCTAAAAATGTTTTATAATGGGGAACTTAACTTCAAAGTGCTTCTGTGAATGAGATGCAGCTCTTGATATTTTCCCCCGTTCCATATACAATGAAGCTATAGGAGAGAAGGATTAAATCAAAGGTCAGGCAGAAGTTCATTGATGTAGCTGAAAGAGTCCTTCCTACGTGCTCCTCTTGCCTCAAGCGCAGAAGTGTTATGAAGCAATTCTTATTAAGCATGGAGGATATTCAGGTAAACGAACCTGATCCCTGAAGGATTTACAGGCCTTAAACTATTTCAAGCTGCAGAGACCATTTGGCTGGAGTGATTTCTTACACTCAGTGGTGGTATTTGACTTTATGGAAAAGAGCAGAACTAATTTCTACTTCTATCATCACGGAACACGTGTGGAGAAGATGGGCCCCTCTGCCTACAGCAAAAGGGAGGAGGTTTCAACCATGTACCCTGGCAGCTCTGCGACACTGAAAGGGATAGAAAAGAAACTGTAGCAGCAGTATAAAGCACCCTATTTCCACTGTAAACAATTTTCTTCAGAGGAGGTTTCAGTCTTATGCACTGCAGGAGATGAGAAGCCCCTCAGGACAGCTAGCCTTAGGGAAAAGAGATGGGTCCAAAAGAAGAGCATGAAATTTCAGTTACCTGACAAACAGCTACCTAGAACAAGTCAAATGCAAAGCATATGTCCAAGTATGCCACAACAATCATTGTTTCTCATTAAGTTCTTCGATTCCCATGAATTCCCTGTTTATTTGTTGGTTTGGGTTTTTTTGTTTCCCGTCATTATCCCTCATTAGAGGAGTGTTCCCCAAACTGCAGTTTCCTAGAAGCAAAATGTTTGCTCGCTTCTCCCTCGGTTGAAACACATTTCCTGGAGTTTAATAAATAAACAAATAAATAAATAAATGAAAATCAATGGTAAGAGATGCCATAAAGCACTGATATCCAGAGTTCTGGATAGAGTGCCAGAGTTCCACCATGAGGTCATGCCCCCAGGGATTCACTGCCAATGACCTCACCTCACTCGCTTAATGAACAGCCACATATGAACAGGAGAGAGTCATTCAGGAGGATGTTATGATACTCGGAATCACTAATTCCTCAAACTGTGTCCAAGGATGTTTCCTTGCACTGCCACAGCACTGCATTTCAAATGCCAACAGGGAATGAAACTGTCTGTGCCTCACCAGACCCTGTGATCAAAGTAGTCGGCTCAATCTAAACCATGATTTATTAATAAGGAATAAAGAGAATGCAAATAAACTAATTATACGACGGGGTTTATAAGAGCCAAATTCCCAAAGTAAAACTTTAAGCAATGTTCAAGTGATTATCCATCTAATTAGGAACACATAGCCAAACACCAGCAGCCTGATAGCCAACTTCAGTGCAGCTAACACTCAAGTATTTAAAAAATACAGACCCCCTGCACACGTGTCATGGCAGCAGTGCAGGAGCCAGGTGGCATGTGCTCAACCTAAAAATAAAAAGCATCTAAACCAGTTTTGACAATTCCATACTATCCATGGAGAACACCAACAGAGCCCACTGGACACACTGCCCTTGCACTCTCCAGTGGGCTGGCTCTTCATGGATTCCACACGATGGGGCATAAAGTCCATTTTTCAGCTCGTATCCTTTTGGATAGATCAGATGACATACTCTGCACTCGAGTCTTTTACTTACACTCAGAAATTCATAAAGTAATGGAAGAATTTGCTTCCAGAAGCAGGGAAGTTATTTTAAATAATTGTTTTATCATTACAAGAAAGGGAAACATGTCTCAGAAGTTGATGCAGCTCCGAGGAGATGCCAGTCACAAGACCATCTTGCTGTGCTGTCTATGTGCAGAACAAAGTTTTAGCTACAAAAGCAACGTAGAGGTGATTTACATTAGAGATTTCAACAACTCTTTAACTTTTCCATCTTTAAGTAGAAAGGTTCACTTAGCCAGCTCTTTAACTGCTGCAAACCTGCTAAGACTTCTGAAGTCTTTTCTTCATTTTGATGGCATCCAGAGCACCAGTTCAGTAAAGTCTGTAAATAACAACATTTATTAAAAAAAAAAAAAAAAAAAGTCAAACACCAAGTTTTACAGGTTAAATCCCTCCAATTTCAACAGCATTGGTCAGTAATTAGCCAGGCTTGACATGCATTTAGAACATCAGCAGATCACTCTAAATATTCTCCAAAGCACAGTATTTTGAGGGAAAACAAGTCCAACCATATATGCTGCCTAACTGATTTGAGCTCCACCAACCAGGTTTTGACCAAATGAGATATTAAGGCCTGCATTTTAATTTTAAACACTGTGTTGTTTCATAAAGGCATTGGCTCATCCAGTCTGGTTTAACAACATCTACAGGATCATACACTGAAAACCCCACAGCTTAGATAAATTATACTCTTTCCTAGTTTAGAGGCACAGAATCATTTGCCAGACTGGAAATGTTATACTATATACAAAGGATACATGTAAAAAAATTAAAATTTTTAAATAGATTAATTTGGAAAACACAAACAGTATTTACTATCTTTTAAAACTGTTCACTGAATTCTTATTTACAAAGACACGATGGGGATCTTCAGGGTTACAGCACACAACAGCTGTCTCTATAGAAAGTGCCAGCCATAATGTTAACAAGATGATAAATTGACTGATTAGTGTTTAAATAGTATTAAAATTGAACTGAAGTTTACTAAGATCCAGACTCAGAGAATTGATAAAAGCTCTTACTACTGAGTACAGCTATTGCACTGGAGGGTAAGGAGAGAAAAGGAGAAACAGTAGTGAGGGTGCAAATGACACAGGCCAGCAAAGACACCCTACTGAGGGCCAAAATAAAAGAAGCCCAATGCATCATGGATGGGAATGTACCCATCCTTGATGAGGATCCAACTGGCTAATGGGAAATATAGATGGGACTACGGGGCTCCTGTAAAATGCAGCTGGAAGAGACCTGCACTGCAACCACTGCTGGTGGCCGAGATCTCAAGGCAGCTCACGGTTCTGAAGTGATGGAAAGCAAGACATGTTTTAAAGCAAGAAAAAGCCAAAACTGGAGATACTGTACCCAATTACTACTTAAAACTGCACTGATGTCATTTGTCATGTCCATGTCTTCAAGTTCTGCCTTGAAGAGAAAAGTTACTCTGAGGCAGGACCACACATTCCCTTCCACAGGCACCAGCATCCCTCTGGACTCCACCAGAACTGCAGACATCACAACGTGATCAGTAGAAAACAACCTGCTTTATTAAAATTGGACAAGCTATATAACATTAACATTTATGCTTCACTTTTTAAATGCCTGCAATACCATAATTGGCATTATATTTGACATTTGTGACTGACTAGAGTCACATTTACATTAATGGCACTACTGTCTAGCCTGTAGTAGAGGTAAGCAGGGATTTTTGTACCTATTTAACGCTTCAACGACATAGAAATAATAAGGGCACCAACACATGATAAAATGGTTCAGCTGCCTTATTTTTAATTAAAGCACAGTGCAGCTGACTTCTGTGGAACAATATCCATCTTCCACAATTGCACAGACTTGCTTATTTTACTAGCAAAAATTCCCATTAATTTAAGGCCTCTTGACTCAGATTCATCTCAGATATTGTAATGGCAATACATTCCTTTTGCAGCACCCTTCTGCTGGGAGAGACACCATTTTCTTTCCTTCTAAAAAGATAGCACATAGAACTACACTCCATCAAGTAAATAATTAAGCCAAGGAACATAAACTGAGATTAGAAAAAATGCTGTATATAAAATTATGTTGTGCCCTGAAATTTGCAGCTCCCTATAGCAGAGGCATAACACCTGCACAAACAGCTGAGCTGGGCTTCCAAACCTTGACTAAAATCTTTAGCCTTGCTGAGAAGTGACGGAATGAAAAGTATTTGCATAAGCTTGTAACTTGAGCAAGCATAATGTAGGTGAAGCATGGGAATACAAAGCAGTTTTCACCAAGACATAGTTCTTCTGAAACACAAAGCTACTTATTAATTTTAAAAAGAAGACACATGTCCTGAGAAGTCACTTAAGACAACAGAGTTTAGAAAAAATACCTATGCCTCCTACATGTTTTAAAATAATTGTCCTCACCTTTCAAAAGCAACAGTCCCACAAGGCAGTCCTAGGGCAGTTGGTGTTGGGAATGGAATGCAAACCTGGAAGCACAGTGTCTGCATATGAATGAGCCCCTCTTTAGGTCCCTAACATTTAATAATTTTTCATAAATGCAATAAACAGGAGCATTTTATCCAACACTGCTGAAATCAGAAATATTTCCTCCCATGTTGGTAGTTTATACCAAGGAATATTATTTGTCTCCCTCATTACAGGCTGGAAATTTGAAAGTGTGTTTTAAGATAATGGTGGGTCCTAGAATTTTCCATATCAAAGAAAGAAATCCATTTTGCAACTCCTCACATCACTGGCTTGTGCAAGAATTAGGTTGCTTCTGTCTGGCCATGAAGTAAAATCAATCAGTAGCAACACTGAAGTTCCTTCCTATATATTTCAGATCACCACCAAAAAATCCCCCAGAACGCTGCAGTATCTTTTGCCTACTTTCCACTGCAATCCACTCCATCATCCAGGCTGCTCATACGTAGTAATCTGTTCTTGAGAACTGTAATTGCACAGTGGGAAACTCAATAAACCTGTATCTTATCTGAAAGAGAGGCCGGTAATTGCCTGAAAGAAATGGATCTTTTTGCGGAAGGATATAAGACAGTGTCAGATGTATTGTTAGCCATTCTGTTAAAAAAAAAAAAAAAAGAAAGAAAGAAAGAAAGAATAAAAAGGATGTTATTTTTGTGGGGGGGGGGGGGGTGGGGTTGTGTAGATTGTGGTGGGATTTTTTTAGATTAACATTACGAAAGACTGACAAAAAGCCCATAATTTTTCGGGAAAAAAGGCCAGCCAGGTTTTTTTTGGTCAAAATAAAAACCTATTTTTAAAGTTATTAAGTATTTTGGAAGCTCAATACTGCAGAAAGAATGCTGGCAGATCAATACATACTCTCACTATCAAACTGATCTTCACTGGCTTCTGAATAATTCAGGCTCATTAGACTTCCAAGCTGTCTGGCCCAAAGGTTACGTGAGATGTGCATCAATCTGTCAGAAAGGTGACAAACATTATTTCATCCCTTTTCCATCCACACACTCTTGCATTTATACAGTAACAATGATCATTTCAAAGCCTTTAGTTAAATCATAATTAGCCAGCAACCCTCTGTCTCAAACACGCTGAATATATTTGTTAAAATACAAAAAAAAAAAAAAAAACAAACACCACAATGCACATATGGGGAGCAAGGGGAATACAAGTGTAAGACTCTTAAATGTTATTTTATACATAACATTTAAGGGCTATTGTGGGGTTTTTAATTAAAAAAAAAACAGAAAAAGCTGATTAGGAGAAGTAATGATATGTTTAAAGAAATGTTAAGAGAACAGGAACACTGATGCAACCACATTTGATTGATACCAACTGTATTACTTAAATCTTGCGTTTATCAGTGGGCTTTAGATATTCTTGCCTTTTGTTTCATTGCCATTTTACCAGCACTGGCAAAGACTCAACTGTCACCTAACAATGACAGGACAACACTGCTTTGGCTCCTCAGACTAATAGCAATGATGACGCTCAGGTACAGACTCCTCTGCTATGGTTAGGAAGCCCAAAATCACATCCCCATAATCTTCGCTTCTGTAATATAAAGACTAAAAAATTACTAATGGATGTGGTCCAAGTATTTTTATTTTTCAAAATGTTGCCACACCACAGCCAAAAAATAATTCACAGATGACGTCTGAGCTACGACTGTGGCTCAGTGGTAGGAGCTGCAGTCTTCATTATCCCCAAAGCCTGGTTATACACCACATTCAGGTGCTTGCTCCTGATAAGACGTTTTCTCCAGCTTCTTATTGCATACATAAAGTCAATTTTCCAGTAAGTATTTCTGAAAGAACGAGCTTCCCCACACAAAACAGAAAACAAAGAAGAGAATGGTGAGAACATTGCAGCAGATGCTGTACAGCACACAGTGCCACTGCTCATTCTCTCACAATATACTCTCTGAGTGACATTTATAAAGTTAAAAGACTGTAAAACTCAAAACTTTAAACAACCTGAAACTTTAAACAACAAATCCCACCTATAGGACTCAACTCCACAGCGGGTCACAGAAATCAAAGGCTTGATGCACAGTGCTAAATTTTATCACCTCCCAGGCTAGATTCAGTCAATTTACCTCTTGTAAGAAAAAAAGGAAGAAAAGACATAAGCATTTATCGTCAATAAGCAATTGGTTGACTTGAACTAGAACAAATTACATGACAAAATTCCTTGAACTGTGTTTAGTGGGACATTTATCACTGAAAATTAGGAATGTCAATTATTTTGGATTATCAGAAGTCCTGGAAACAGGAGTATAAGGAAGCACCTACGTAAGAGAAACACATGTTTTCAGAGACTGGTCCTGCAGTAATTTCTGTGCCCGTTCATCAGTTTCTTTACAGGGGGTTAATGTGGTTCCCACAGTCTCCAAATAACAAGGAAGATGAGCACCCTTCCCATTCTAGTGTGAAATCCTATTTGATATTAATAAAAAAAAAAAAATTCCAAAAAAATCCATCATATCTGAAGCAATTTTTAAAAGAGCAGCACTAACCTTGGAAAGCAGAGATCTTGTCTCCAGTGGACAAATCACGCATCATTTCAAGCTATGATTCGAGCTGAATGCAATAAATGGCTTGAAAAATTGAGCCTCAATTTGTTGGTGGCTAAAAGTGAACTGACAGTGACAGTTTCCTTCAAAACCAAGAATGCAGCTCCCTGTATGAGTACATCTGTGGTATTTTAGTATCTACTAAGCTCACAGTACAGACCAGCAAGAGTACTCGTCAATTACAAACTGAGCTGATCCAAGATAAATGCTGGTCTGAAGAAGAAAATAGAAAGGAAAGAGTGAAGTTAATAGCCGGTAAGGCCAATAAGGCATGTACCACATATCTGTTAGGCACTGACATTTTCAAGAGACTCTGTGACTTCAAACAGCTAAAAGTATTCAAATATTTTCCCTCCTACTGGCCATAAAACTGAACACAGGCCAGGAGACAGAATCTATTTCCATTTGCAAGGTCTCTTCCACACTGTAGATGCACATCTTTCTTCTGGCCAAGACGGCTCAAGATGTCTCATCTTACACGTTTGAACCATCTAGCTGATGCTGTTCAGTTCCAGGCACAATTAAACTGCCTAAATCCAGGCAGTCCAAAAATCCACCACTTCTTCCACATCCCACCATCTGGGCCGTGTTCAGAAAGCACAAATTCCAAAATCCCCCAAGGTGCTTGAGGACCTACCCCTACAACACTTTCTCTTCTTCTCTTAAAACCCTGACTTGTCAAACACATTTGGAATTACTGCAAGTACAGGGGAAGACTAAAAGGGTGTTAATTCCAAGTTTCAAGGATACTTCTGCTCCACACAAACATTTTCAAGGAGCACCTTGTACACACGTGTATTCCAGTGGTTAATTATTTTTCTGTTAACTCCTTTTAGTTATGGTCTAGTTGCAGGAACAAACTTTTTTTATTACTACAAGTCTTTAACAATGATAGAGGTGAAAGCGGGGTAATATCTCATTAAAACAAACCTTCTCCAGCACGCTACTGTAGGACATTTAATATTTTCACCTTTGATCAGAAAGCAGAATTTCATAGGGCAGATTTTTCTTCTTCTTTTTTAAGTAGGCATTTCTATCAATTTCTGTTAAAGTCTGTATAACTCCCTGAATGAAGAGCTCAGGTTCTGCATTTCTACTTCTCAGGCTTTACAAGCACTGAGCTTCCTGCCTTCACACAGCCCCCAAACTCTGGGCAAGGCTACGACCACAAGGCTGAACTGACTCAACCCTATAAAGCTTCCTTTCAAAATCCTCTACAGCTGTCTCTTCATTCAAGAAGTACTTTCCAATCCCATTACTACTTAAACCATTCATAATCCAATCAACGTCGGCAGCATCATGTCAGATCCCTCTGTCAACACTGTAACCCTGTAATATTTCATTCGGGGAAAGCGCAGTGCTACTTTCCATTTCCAGAAAAACCGTAATTCCTACCCTTGACCCAGCTTTGCTCTGGATTCATCTTCACTTAGCACAACCCCATTAGAAAAATCGACTGGATCTTCCAGATATCTTTATTTCACATAGGGTAAAAAAAGGAGAAATTAAACTTCTCCAGCTATTTCTAAGGAAACAAAACATAATTCAGACAAGTAGATTGGCTTGCTTTACATCCTATTTTTTAGTAGGGTTAAGAAACCACCATAAGATACATAAAGGAAGTAAACTGAAGCTTTACAATATTTTGATCAAGGTTTCATCATTTCCTCTAGTGATTTTTTTCTCAATTTGACTTAAGATAACTGCAAACTAAAGAGAATCACAGAATCGTTTAGGATGCAGAAGAATTTTAAGATCAAGTCCAACTGTAAAATTACCTCTGCTTTTTTAATTTACTTCCTAGAAATATGACCTTCTAAGGAAGAACGCATTTATTAGCTTTTATTATTTATGTGCTTTTTTCGTCATTATTAATATTCTTTATGACTACCCTATTTTAGGATAGTCCACGACCAGCAGAGAGGTCTGAAGACGCTCCCTGGTCCAAGACATCAAGGATTTTGTAAACCTGTGACATGTTCCTGCTTCCCCTTAGGTTTAGTACTTAGCTTCCCTTCAGGTTTAGTACAGGACGATCGTATCCATTTATCATCCTTACAGTCCAAAAGAGAACACAATCCTGTAACCATAGAAACATGGATGTTCCTGTGGACATTTTCTGCCTATTATATTTTTATAAAAAAGAACCGAGCCTTATTTGCTCTCTACACAACACTGTCACAACCCCAGGTGAAAGGAAAAACCCCATGTTCATTTTAAACCAGAGCAGCAGCTCACAGCCCCTCTCCTTCCCTCTCTTCAGAGATGAATACAGCGTGGCTTGGCCACGGAACCTTGAACCCTGGGATCTATAAAATTGTCATTTGCCACAATTAATAGCTGAGCAATCAAACAGGAACTCGACAGCCACTGCCACGTCAGCCACCCACCCCCTGAGCAGCGCAGCCCAACAGTCCATGGTGGACCAGGAACACTGCTCCCCTCTGGGGCAATTGGCTTCTTTTCCCCCTGCATCTTAAAGAATTGCCTTATTAAAATAAGCAGAGTGCAGCTGCGTAATATTAGTCCTGGTAGAATAAAACCCTAAGAGAAACAGTAGGCATGCTTACCATATATTACAACTCTAAAAAAATTAAATGATTATGCACTGTTTGAAGATACGTGTTTCTCATTTAACCATGAAAAGCTAGCACATTTTAAAAAAAATAATTTTCATACTATCCATGGCCAAACAGTGAAAGCCAAAACACACAGACAGTCTTCAGTTATGTGTATATGGAAGGAGGTTCAGGGTCTATTAAAAAAAAAAAAAAACACATCAAATTAGATCTGAGGACATTAGCAGCAATAGCTGTTTTGTGTGCTCCCAGAAAATGCTTTTACTCACATCCTGAAATATTTGACAACCTAAATACTCCAAGGTCCCTTCAAATCTCTAAAAATTCAAGGTATTGCTTGGGAAAGGAGGAAGTGCTTCTCTCCATACACAATTACGCATTTACTAAAGTCAGATGCATGGAAGAATAAAAATCTACCCACCCCACCTCCACCAGCCTCTGGCAATATAATTTAATAATTGTAAATCAGTAAAGCATTATAAACAACTCCAGGATATACAACACAGGCTTTACTGAGCATAATACTTCAAGGTAATTAAAGATAACGATTGATTGAAACCTATAGTCACAGATATTTACAAAAAATTGGACTAGCTAAAAATAACATGGAAAAATTAGGGAAAATAGGCACAGAGAAGTCAAAATATTAGAATTATGAAGCTCCTAGAGGAACTTTGATGATGGCTATTTTATGTCTCATGCAATACATCTCACAGCATAGAATATTCCCATAAATTCCTGAATGTCTGTGCAACATTGCAATGATAAACTTGCTACCCTTGGATCTCATGAGATCGGCAGTTCTTCATATTTTCATGTTAAGCTTTTTCACTACTGTACGTTATAAAACACACAAAACCCCTCTTTGTCACTGAGGAACCATTTAGTCCTTAGAACAAAAGCTGTTCACTGTAATTCAGCCTTTTCCAACACTGTAAGAAAATTCTGTACATATTCATTCCCAAAGTGCCTAATCAGTCAGTATTAAAAAAAAAAAAAAATCACAAAGGCTTTTTGAAATTAAAATATGAACTATTTATCCATCTTCTGTAAAGGAAACTCTCTTATGTTTCCAGCAACCAATTCTGGACATTGAGACAAGGGTGAAATTTTTTTTTTTGTTTTATATTTTCGCTCTGCCCATTAGATACAAAGCCTTCAATGCAAAACCAAACCCAATTCCATGTAGTTAGTCTAAATTGCTCAATAAAGTTGAATTGTTTTGTGAGCATTTTATGCTCTATATGAAATTGCCACCTACAGACTTCAGGGTAGCTACTTGCAGGCAGCCAACGCTTAACAAGCAAATTTTACATGTTTAAAAAGGTTTTTGGCTGGCTGTGTAAATCATCTCCCAGCAGAGAAACAGGTGCCCTTGGTTAACTGAAAAGCAACAGGAACAACATCTAATTAAGATCACAGTGGAGCTGCAAATGCCGTGAAGGGACAAATATTCTTCCAAGTCAAAAGGCAATAATTCATGGAAGCAAACCTGAACACACACAGAGACCCCAACAGAAGCAGTTCTGCTTAAGAACTATTATGTCTATGTTTTATTTCTTCTAAAAATAATTGTCATTTTAGTTTGGTTTGACATTGCTCACAGTTCCTTTTAGTATCATGAATAAAGTGTTTTACAGAGGTGCGGGTAAATAGTTAAGCAGTACATTTAGCAACTTCTTGTTCAGAAATTCATGATAATATAATGCATTTAATATTAAAACTTGTTGAGAGGTCCCAACAAAAATCAATCAAACTAATAGCAATAGACCACAACCCCATTATTTTATTTATTATTTTAGCTTCTCATCTACCTTAATGATATCAAGCTCTGCATTACAGCTTGTGTCTCAAACATATTTCTTGAACAGCTGTGTTATCTTAAAATTTCTTTATTGCCATATCAGATATCAAGAAGCTACAACCAAACAAATGTACTTGAAGGAAAAAAAACCTAGCCTAATAAAAACAAGTCAGGATGTAAATATATTATCAAGAGCTTCACTAACTGCAAACAGTTGCAGTCCATGAGACAGCAGTAACTTCTCCCATTGGATTTTGGCCTAAATGTTTGTAGCATGATTATTTTCACAGGCTTAAATACAGGGTCTGGGAGTTTGGTTTTTCATTTGTTTTCTCATTTTTAAATAGCACAAAGTAATTCCATTTAATAAGCACACAGTGAAGGTATCCTTCACAAGATTTCATTTGAGCAACAACCTCCCCTGAGCAGCTGCTTCCCCTTCTGAATGGAGCCAATCTCAGCACAGAGGTTCCCCTCCATTGCTTGGAAGCAGGATGCCAGAAGATGTGGAAAACCCTAATATCTAACAGAAAGAATGTACACAGCACTGAGAAAAGCCCTAAAAAAGCCCTAAAGCTCAAAACCACATTGTGATTCTCAGGATGGATTTTGCACAAAATCCAAGTCAGGAGAGGGAGCTGCTCGGAGAAGGGCAGAAGGGATCCCTGGCCCTTCTGGTTTTCTCTCAAACTCTGGCCATCAAGTTTCAAGCTGAGCCAAATAATTTGTAATGGATTACATCTCTCCACCATCCAAGTATTGAATTAAAAGCACCAAGAGAGGTACTCCAACTTTTGCTAAGATTTTTGCAATGTTAACACCCTCACTTCTGAAAACATTCTTGATTTCACACTTAGATTACCTGACTTCAGCTTCCAGGGGTTGATTTTTGTTGGAGCTTTCCTGCCATTCAGTATTTTCTCACACTGAAGTTAGTAATACACTATAATCAAGATACCTTTATTTATTCCCTTTGATAGTCAGAACATAAAATCTGTATGTCAAAACAATCCACAACCATCACTTCATCCCAGCATTGACTGAAAACTGAATACGTTAGATAGAGAAAAATAGATTTTCATCTCTTTATTTCACACAATGGAGAACCCCCATGTTAGATGCACACCTCAAATCTGAAGGTCTAAATGTTTTAGCCTAAAATGCATGTTTTCCTTTTCTTTTTTTTTCTTTTCTTTTTGTGTGTGTGGTGTGTGTGTGATCACAATGAAACTTTTACCACCTCCTTTGTAAACCTTGTCATTTACATAAAATATTTAACAATACTCATAATTGGGGTGAACTGATTATGACCATATAAATGTACATTCACACCTTGGAACACAAAGGAATATAATAAGCTGTGTGAGACAAGAACTGGAAACAGCAGTGTTTTATTACACTTGTAAGCATCCCAGCTCCAATTAGGATAAATATAAATTTAGAACTTGGCCTTTTTATTGCCCATTTATACAAGGTGACAGAATAAATGTCTCAGACTCCAAGGAATCAGATGGAGCTATGAGGACCACCTTCGTGGAAACACTTCTGTGTCCCAGGCACAGGTGGGACACACCTGGGAGAGCACTGGAAACGCTGATGGTGGGACCACAGCAGCGCAGGAAATACTTCCATTCACACAGCAGTGTGGGAGACTAAAATTTCACCAAGTCTTAAGGAGCAAAGATGATGAGATCAGCATGAAACAGATATGGACTTGCTGGAGTGAGTCCAGAGGAGGCCACAAAAATGATCAGGGGACTGGAGCATGTCTGCTATGGAGACAGGCTGAGAGAGATGGGGTTGTTCAGCCTGGGGAAGAGAAAGCTCCAGGGAAAGGGCATACAGGAGAGCCGGGGAAGGACTTTGGACACCAGCATGAAGTGATAGGACAAGGGATAATGGCTTTAAACTGAAAGAAGGGAGATCTAGATTAGATATTAGGAAGAAATCCTTCCTGTGAGAGTGGTGAGGCCCTGGCACAGGTTTCCCAGAGAAGCTGTGACTGTCCCATCATGGACAGTATCCAAGGCCAGGATGGATGGGGCTTGGAGCAACCTGGGATGGTGGAAGGTGTCGCTGCCCATGACAGGGAGTGTGGAACTAGATCATCTTTAAAGTCCCATCACAAACCACTCTATGGCTCCATGGAAGTGTATTTTCAGCCTCTACACACCTTTTATCCACATCCCCTCCCCGAGCAGAACAGTGACCACCACCAGGGTGGCATCCAGCCTGCAGGAGTACCTTTTGCCCACAAAAGTAAAGAGAGGACAATCCCTTTTGTCAGAGCCACACAGAAGGGAAGAAGTTAAAATCTGTAGGCAAGGCTGTAGGTGGATACAGCCACAGAATGAAGGTAGAGCCAACAAACCAGGTACTTCTGTAGGTGTGTCTGAGCTACCTGGGGATTGCAGCAGTAGGACAAGGCAGGACAATACCATGTTTTCCACCATCCATCTTGTTGGGGGGTTTGGGGGTTTCAACACTTAAATCCCAGTTCTGGCAATATTCAAAGAGTGGGGAAAGTTTGCAAGTGTGTGTATATGTGCATTCGTGGGTCAAAAATGGTAGGTCTATACTGTATTTTATTTTTAAATCTTTCTATCAACCACATGTGAAAGCAGGACAGGGGCGTTTTTTGAATGCCTCAGGATTCAGCCCAGGGAGAAACATTTCCTAGACTGGGACTGGGCAGTCAAGTGCAAGTAGAAAACTACCAAAATGAAACATGAAGGGTCTTACATCCTCCTTGCAGCAAACACAATGCTCATTTACATTCATGCAGCACAAGATATTTCCATCTAAAATTGGCTTTTTCACCCATTAGAATCCTACAGGGCTTGATTAATTGCTGCTAATGAGAATGGATTTCTTTTCTTAATTTACATGCTACCTGTTCGTTTACTTTCAGGTTCATTTTTAATACCAAACCATTCCCCTTGGGAAAATGACCATCATTATCACAGAGCCCTCCCAGGAGCACAAAATAACAGCTGTCACTTTGGGTCACCATAGCAACACTACTGTAACTACATCGAATTTGGTTCAACAGGAGAGGGAAAAAATATTATATATATACACTCTCATACATGCAGAGGTGATGATAAGAAGGGACTCACAACACAGTTCAGGAAATTCTCATTTCAATGACCATGTGCTTCTCCCTCCTTTGGCCAAAATAACTCAGTTAAGGTCAGTGCATCCTGTGTCACCAGGGATGCAGTTGTCCTGTGGTGCATTCATGTAAAAAAACCCTGCCAAATACTGTCAGCAATGCCATCATATTACAGGAGAGAAAAGAGGTGATCTAGTCACACACTGGAACCTCGGGTTCCCAAGGGATTTGCCCATTTAAGTCCCATTAACATTAATGGGGAATTATGTGCAGAGTATGAAGACATCTGAGTGAAAAAAAAAAAAGCTTGTAAGAGCAAATCCAACATCATAAGCAAAAATTAAAAGTTTGCCATTATTTTCAGAGGAAGAAAAGTTGGATCACAAGTCAGATAAGCCAGCTAATCAATTTTTATAGAAACAAAAGCCCAAAAGGTAAATTCTGAAAATCAAATATCTGGCTTTTTAGTCTTCTCAACACAAAACACTGCCTTTATTTTTTCTCACTTTTTTCTGCTAGGATAAATTTCTCATCTGGAAGAGGGCAAAGTATTTTACGAATACTGCATTATGGTTCATTGACGAACTAACAGAATGAGCTCTGAATCTTTTTTCTTACATTTCTTCCTGGCAGTTTCTGGCCTGATGCCTTGTCTTTAGTTAAGAAGAGAATAGAGCAGCTGGGGGGGGGGGAAGTCTCTGCAAAGATGAAGATGGCTATGAAAAGCTGACTCTCCTCAATCACAGCCGAATGAAGATGAACTCTCCAAAGGCTGCAGGGTGTGCTGGCAGCACCAGGAACCAGCTCCCAAAAGACAGATTTCTCTTACTCTCTTCCTAAGAAAGAAACCCAAACATCCATAATCATGGGGACCAGGTCTGGGTTTCGATATCCTGTAGCTTTGCCCTGGGATCAGAGGTTCTGTGTCCTGTTCAGCCACATACAGAGGGAAAGATGGACATTAATTGCTTTCAAAAACCTCGGACAAACGAAAAACAGGACTACTTTCAGTTCACACTCAGCAGAAAGCAACAGATAAGAGTGAAACATCACCAGGATTTGGTGTTGGGGCGGCAAGGTCTTGACTATCAGTTCTCTACCACTACATCCAAGACACAGCTGGATCAGCTTCAGAGTCAATTAAGAAAGCTCTCATTAGAGTTTATTAGCCAAATCACAGCCAGGAACTAAGCTTATATGTACTTATTTAAGGCACAGTTACAACAAAAGTTGCATGGATAAACCTCCAACCAGGGTGAGATATTTCAGTTGTTGTCTCCGTGCTTTCACTGACGTGCAATAATTATGGTTAATAGTTGCTAAAAGGCTTCTAACAAACCTCTCACAGTAATTTATCATAATTAACATAACCTTAGACATGTTTCAAGCTTTTGGTCGTCAGCTCATTATTTATGGGCCTTTCAAAATTGTTCCAGTACATTAATTTTTCTATTTTTAAGCAAATCTATAAGCAGAGCCTATCAAGTACTGAAAGAATTACACTTCCCAGTTCATAAATGTGGGTAATATACATGTACATTCATATCTTAGACTTTTTTTTTAAGTAGTATTGAGTCATTAATTCATGATCTGTAGAAATTAGAGTCAGGTAGGGCCTGTTTTGCAAGAGAGGTGTAACAATGCATAACTTGAAAGGAGCAGAATTTATAGACAGCAGAAAAACAGAAAATGTAACAAACATTTAAAATATTTTGCATATAGGTTCACATTAGTAGTACTTTCACATTATTATAGAGAAAAATAATTATTAATGTTGCCCTGTAATACTTCTAAATACTTCTCCAACAGCTTCATCCCACTTTAAGCTCAAAAATCAGCTGCAGCACAAAAAATACAGGTAAAGTGGGGTCAATTTCATTTGAAAAAACAGAAATCAATGTAAGGATGTTCAAGTAAAAATTAGCAAGATACAGGTATTTGAGATTCAGAGGACTGAAAGTGTGAATTTCTGAGGGGTTTTCTACCCCTTTCTTCAATTTAACCAGGTTTATCATTCTAGCATGCAGTACTACATGAAGACACCCAAACTAGGAATGACCAAAAATTAGACCAAAAGAACATCCAGAAACTATCACATCACCAAATGATTCTGTGATTAATCTGAACAAAAATTTGAAAATACATTTTAACTATCTGATTACCTAAAAACCCTGGGTAAAGCTTCAGTTGTGTTAAAAAGTTATGAATTAAGTTTGTTCACCCAGGACAGTGAAGTCTCTGTAAGGAGGCAGCCAAGTTAGAGGAAAGCTGTTCCCCACTTCAGCAGTGCCCAAATACTCACTGGAGTCAGTCCAGAGTAGATCAGACCCATCCCAACACCCAAAGCCAAGGTGAACCCTTAGCTCCTTTTCAAATTCAGAAAATCTAGAAATGCTTTGATTAGAAGCGAATGAAGAGAAATTAGTGCCCAAAAAGAAGAGCAGTCAATCATAACCTTGGTTAACATGACTGTAATTGGAGGTCCTGACTCAGCGAGACCTCTTGCAGTTCCTATTCCAGCTGCCACATGGCCCCTGGAGGCATCTGAAGACCAGGGTGGCTAAATCAGGCAGTCCAGTTTATCACCACATAACAAAACAGAATTAAACTCTTTGTCTTTCCCCGATTACAAAGCACGGTGCAGATCTGAGGAGGAAAGGCCTTAAACGCTTTGTAAGGCAAACATTTCACCAGGAGATGGCTATTAGCCAGCATATATCTCTGTCACTTTTTAAAGATAATCTGGTTAAACAGCTACATCTTTCCTTCTTATGTTTTTGTTTCCACTATACACATGAAAATTAGCTTAGAGACTAAGCGGGCTAATTTACATTTTTAGGGATATGTTTTATCATTGTGTGCAGATAGGATTTGCAGTCTCTTTGCTGAATGCATTGTGTTACCAACCCACTTGCTTTTCTCTGCCCAAAGAAAGAAAAAAAAAAGGACATTTGCATCATGTGAGCAGAAAATATAGCCCAGCTTTTTGCTGAAAGAAAAGCCTCAAAACCCCTACCTAGTAAGGCCAGGGAAAACTGAGGAATAATAGATGTTGAAAGCAGAATTTCCCCAACACTAATAAAATGGCAGGAGAAAGTACAAACTTTCATTTTTTGATCACTATCTTTGAGGCTGCACTCTTTTGAAAGTGACATGAACCACATAAGAAAGAAACGCAGCATAAATTCTTTCCCCACAATGGCAGGTAGTTGTAGGTGTAAATAAAAATGAGTGATTTGCTGAAGGCTTGTTGCCAATCTTGTCACTAGCTGTTGCAAGTGTATGAGAATTGTACTCGGTGCTTACCTTCAGGCCAAGCTTTGAAAAGTGGATATGAGATCTGAAACAGCAAAGCCACAATGTATATTTATCACAACTTGAGGGAAAAAAAAAAGGAAGGGGATAAAACACAAGAAACCCTGTCTCAGTATTATTGCACTCTCTTTACTTTAAAAGGGGAATAAGGAAATGACCTCCAATTCCTCTAATTTAATAGCTATGACCAAGGGATGTGAAAAGGTTCAAATAGAAGGTACAAATGGATGCAGTGTTGTTATCAGTTTTCAGCACTGTTCATCAAGGGGTGTTCACCTACTTTGACCTTCCTTTTTCTCATTAACAAACCTGTAGAAGTCGTTCCTGTTATTCTTGGCATCCCTTGCCAGGTTCAGTTCCAGCTCTACCTTGGCCTTCCTCACCTCCTCCCTACACAACCACACTTTGTCTCTCTGCTCTTCCCAGGTCACCTGTTCTTGTTTCCACCATGATTTTGCTTCTTTCCCTTTAGTGTGACCAGCATGGTCCTATTTGGCTGTGCACATACACCTGTGTGTAAATGATCAAGCAAAATGCCTTACTCATACACACACATCGTAACATACACAAACATCAGAAACAGCACGGTCAGTACCTGATTTATGCTGAAGCACTGGGGGAGCTGCATCTTTTGCAGAGGAGAGAAACTGAAAGAATAAGCAGTTTTCACCATGACTGTACATGCATGTTAGACGGGCATAAAATTGCAATTCTATTTCACAGACATTTTGCAGCACAATTGTTTGAGCTTGTTCAACTTACAAAAGTAGAAAACTCCTGCAAAAGTCAATCAAGCAACCAAGACATCAGTGTTGGGAAAAGAGAAGCCAGCTGGTCCAGGTGCTGATGGGAAGCTGAAACCTTTCCAGCCCTCACCAACGTGTCATCAGATCACAGAATCACAGACTGGTTTGGGTTGGAAGGGACCTTAAAGACCATCCAGTTTCAACTCTCTGGTTCCACTGGGCTGGGTTTATCCCCATTTAATCTGGTTTCGAACACTTCCAGGAATGCGGGTTCTCTGGGCAACCTGTGTCACCTCACCACCTTTGCAGTGAAGAATTTCTTCCTAATTTCCAATCTAAACTTGCCCTCTTTCATTTTATAGATCCTTACTCCAAACAAACAGCATCAATGAGAATGTTGCAATGCTCAGAAATCAATAATTTGTGTCATAGAGTTATGGGTGCGTATTTTTAAATTCTCCTTTCCACATATCTGCTACAAACCCCAGCAGTATGCCTTTTTCTGCACGCTTTGCATTCAGTGGAGATCTTGGGCTGACATCCACCCACCACTCCAGACACAAGCCATTAGGGCTATTTATTAAGTTTCGCATCTCAATAAGTCACACTTCATGAGTTCTTACTTTAAGATTAATAAAATAATATTGGAAAGCAAGAGTTCCATCGTCATAATGATTTAGTACACACACTGGAGATGGAAGTATAAATAATTAAACCTACCAATCTGAAAGACAAATCTGAAAAATCTCTTCAACTGCCACCAAAAAGACAATTTCAAGTTCATTTAACATCTAATACCAAAAACACTGACAACAGTGTAACACTGTATTGAAATAAAAGGAAAATTACTTATTCATGGAGTCTGATCTTGCATGTCAGATGCTGCATTTTAAATATCATTGAGCTATCTCAAACTGGTTCCCCCTGCACTGCCTTTTTTCCATTTTTGTAGTGAAATGAAACAACTTATCCACAAAACTTGTAAGTAAAAGAAATTCCTACACATAGCATTTAATTGACCAATTTTGTGTACTAGTCTTTCTACACAATCCACTTCCTAACTCCATTTGCTTTCCTGCTGTGAAAATTCAAATAGACTAATAGGCTTCTCTATGTCTGCTAACAAGAGAATTTTGTATTTAAGATCTTATTTAAGTACAATTACTGTATCAGATTCAGTGCTTTTCACTAGGTTATTCAATGTGTCCTTTGTAAAAAAAGTTATGTAGGCATATCAAGTTTAAATAAAGGTTAGGGGCTAAGGCTGAAACAAGAAATTATTTTTTAAACAGAATCATAATGAAATATTGACTGATAGAGGGAAAAAAGGATTTGTTTAGACTCAAAAACTAGATATAGGTCACATTAAAGTCAAGAAAAAACATCAACAAACAACTTTTTTAACATGGATAGCTTATGTTCCTGAGAATGTTCTGCTAATTAAACTGGCAACACAGCATCAAACACAAATATATAAGGATACACAAAAAAAGATAGCTGACCTAATTCCAGAAGGTGCAATAGCTAAAACACCTGTCAATAAAATTTCAATTACTCAAGAATATCAACCACAATTCCTGTGACTGCAGGTGCAAGACTTACAAATACACTAAATTAATGTTAATGCTATTTCCAGCTATTTGTGTCTTGCTTCTCACAGTGCCAAAATGAATTTAAACCAGATATTTCAGGCAACACCCAAAATACAGTTTTCTAATTAGAGGGAACTACTTCCCTTCCAGGGAAATAAACCCAGTATCCATAGGAGTACCAGCAAAGGGAGGCAGGAGCTGCAGAGGGAGGGCGGAGGAGGACCTCAGAAGGGTGATGAATACTGGAACACAGCTACAATTTGTGATAACATTTAACCCTCTGCCCTCAATTTAGGCTCTCTAAGACATTAAATGAATACCAATATGTCAATAAAGCAGGACAAACACTAGCCCAGAGAGAACAACAAAACCCCTGCCCCTAACAGCATCCATCCCTCTTTGTCTCTCAGATTACAGGAGAAGCCACAGAATCAGAAGTCTTTAATCCACCAGCGAGAGCTGCTGGGGAAGAGTTAAAGCGGCAGAGCCACCTGCACCTGCAGCAGCAGCTCATCTGCTCTCCCCACGCAGCAGCCCTGCAGGTCACCGCACTTCCAAAAAAAAAAAAAAAACCTAAGAAGAAAAATCTGTCTGCTAGCCAGTATCTGCCACCACCACAGCTGTATTACACAGCAGTTGGCACGGATAAAATAATTCCTTGTTAAGGAAGGATTTATAAAATATGCAGGACATTAACTGAACATACACAGCTACTACTTGAGATTATAAATTCATTAACCTAGACACAATCACAGGGTAGAAGGCAGGCGAGAGAACCAGTCCAGTTTCCCTTCACTTTGAGCAGAATTTGCACAATTTGAGACAGGAACAAAGACCATGATATCAGAATGGAATTCTCCAGTTAATGGGAATTAGGAGTGCAGTATCAATACACAGAACAGAGTCCAACACAGTAAAAAACTTCAGTTAAGTGTTGAACTGCTTTAACATCCCCAAGAGTACTATTGCTAACACCTCCAACATCCATTACAGTAACCATTTGGTCTGCAAAACTCCCTAAGGAAGGGACAGTGCCAAATTTCTTCTTCCAAACATGACTATTTGAGGCTGCTTAAACATCTATCACGCCTCCACCCAAATGCTGCTGTGAGATGTCCAGGTCTTCTCAAGAGCTTTTTTCATGCTGCCATAATCAAGTTTTCGTTTGATTTGTGATGCCGTGGCAGGCCGTGTCTTAGCATCTTCTGCATGGGTGGATAAGAAATGAGGGAGCATCACCAGCTGGCCACTGGAATTCGGGGACAGGGAGGAAAGCCACCTTTGATCCAGAGATCAGCTGAGAAGAGCTCATCTGGAAAAAATTTCTCTCTTCCAACCTGCCTTGGACACCTGGACTAAGTCATGACAGCCTTTCTCAGTAAGGCTCAATGTGGCTCCTGCTTGCAGCCACCAGTCCTGCAGATGCCTCTTATCACTCCTTAATTAACGCAGCAATTTGCTCCTTATCACTCCCAGACCTATGATGGGTTGGTTTTTTTGTTGTTCATCAGTTTGGGGGTTTTTTTTAATTTTTTAATTTTTTCTTAAGAGCTGATTTGCCCTGACATTGAAGGGCTGCATTTTATTCTTCAGCTCCAATTAAAGGCTGCCGAAATCTGTCATGGTCTCGCCTCCCTGCATGAGGAGTCAGCTCTTATCTCTCAGTGGGGAGAAGTGAAAATGGGCTCGGTTGCCTAGAAACCTGAATGAGCATCTTCTAAGTGAAAAGCAACTTCTGGACTGTTAATTCAGGGATGGAGAGTCCAGGCAAGAGGACGGTGCCAGTCACTTTGCTTTCAACATCCACAGGGTGACCCTTTCCTGGGGAGAACGAAGGGTAAATAAACACTGGCCTAAGACTGACAAGAATTCATGTTTTTTCAAACCAAGTAGCTGCAGATGCTGCAAGCAGAGCATCAGTCTCTCCAGGTCAAGGCCACTCCTTCCTGCTGGGACCCAGGGGTTTGCACAGCCCACACCCACAAATACTTGCTCATTCATTTAATCTGGGTGTGGTACCACAGGTACCAGTTTGCTGAGAGAGAACTCAAAAATGAGCCATCACTTATCCAGAAGTGGATACACTATAATAACTCATTACATACAGTATTGTCTATTTTGAAACATGCATAGGTTTGTCTGCTCTCAGTGAGAATTAACTGCATTGTATTTCATGCAGAGATCCAGCCTATTTTTAATTTAAGAAAAAAATAATGTCATCTATATTCCAGTATTTACCATGTAGGTAATGAGTACATTTTCTCTTAATTTACAAAGAAACCTGTGATTAAGAGCCTTTCAGGAAAACTTTCAATGAAATTTAGTATTAGATCTCAAATGTATTCCCATCTGAAATGTTTTCATTAGTGAAAGCAAAATCTTCAAGATATTCCTATAAAGTTTATCCAAACTTATATGCTGGCCATGCTGATAGCTACGCAATAGAAGTTAATGTCAAAAAAATTTTTCTGAACATTAACTGAATTTTGAAGCTAAAGGCTAAAAAAAGGCTTTAAGGCTAAAAAAGGCTTAAAAGCTAAAAAAAAAAGCAGTGAAAGAGAGTGAAGTACTGAGGCAAGGACCACGTTGATGAAGAGCTTTCAAGGCAAGACCCTAACTCCTCAAATAGCTATTGCCAAAATGGGTGGCATGAGGCATCATCAGAGTAAGCACCAGGTCTAACTGCAGTCCTCCACCAAATCTGAGTCAGTGCACTGCCACAGGAATCCCAGTTCACCTGGGAAGCAGAAGGAGAGATACAAGAAGGGAAACAAAGACCTGTTTCCAGTCCTTGCATCCAGCAATTTTAGGTGAAGTGGATGCCTCCACTAGGACTTGATATTAAAATAAATATATTTAAGTCTAGAATCACTACAGACCAAATACAGAATTCAAATGGTTGAATTTATTTTGGGGAAAAGCAAATAATTGGCCTCAGTTCACATAGCTCTTGTGTCCCTCTGTAGTTTGGGGTTTTTTTTTAAATATCCTTGGCTATCCTGCAGAAACTCTGAAGATATATACACAGAGGATTCTATAGTATTCAGATATAAGAGATCAGTAAAACATAGCTAAGGTGAAAATCTCCCATCAGCACAAGAAGTTCCATCCTGCCTGCTCATCTACTTGTTGGGTTTTTTTTTCTTTTAAAATTTCTCTTTCTCCCTCCTCCTTTTCTCAAGTTACTTCATTCTAATATTTTTCTTGATACAACAGACTCAATAACATGCATATAACTAAAGAAACCCACCTGGTTTTCCTCCCTTCCCTGGCCTCTAGCATTGGAAACAAGATCTAACATCACATGCCACTAAATCATTGACCTCTGCCTTTTGGAGCTGATGAAAGCTTAGATCATGGCAAACTCAGTCTGTGGTAATAACTGCTCCTAGGCCAAATATTTTATCTACCATTTATCCAGCAAGCAGAAGGCAAGAACCCTGATATTAACCACTGCCATCAGCAAAGCAGACAAAATACAATAAAGCTTATAAGCACAGACCCCATTCTGATACTTATTTTGCATTCCGCTATCCCTGTCTTAAATTGGACTCGGAGAGGTTAGGGTTGGAAGGGACCTTGGAGATCATGCCATTCCAACCTCTGCCATGGGCAGGGACACCTTCCAGCAGACCAGGTTGCTCCAAGCTCCTGGAGTGGCCTTGAACAGTTCCAGAGATGGAGCATCCACAACTCCAATTTATATCTGATTTAAAACGATCCTCTTGACATGCCAGGTCACACAGGGAAGACAGCAAGCTCTACCCCAAGCCCTCACTCCATACCCATGGGCAGAGATGAAACAAAACCCACAGCTCACTGCCTGGACTACATATCCTCTACACCCATCTGCAGTGAGAAAAAATTCATACTTTCCTTCCTCCCTCCAACTTCTGAGGGCCATGAGAAAGAGCTGCTTAAAAAGAGCAGCACATCCCAGGCTTGCTCACAGGCTTCAGCCCCAGCTGCAGGCAGGCAATTCCCACCCCACTCCCCAGAGACAGCATTATCAGCGCCTCGCCAGCCAAGGTGGGGAGTGCAAGGGAAGGGGACTGGGAAGGCAAGGAAGGAGAAATCAAATGAAAAATATCACAGCAGCTGGTCAGTGAGACTCGATTTTCAAGTCTAATCTCAGTTTGTGCAGTCAATGGGGGAGAAATGGCACAATTTGCATGACAACGGCCAAGGGAACTGAATAGTGGCAAATCAATTCTGCGAAAGAAGATAAAGCAGAATATACCTAATATATTAGCAGCAAGGTAGAATTCAATTCCCATAATGTCTGATGATATTGATTAAAACTGACATTTTTTTATTATTATTATTCCTCGTCCACTTAGGACATGGAAACAACTGAGCCATATAACAATGCAGTTGGTTTTACACAAATGGAAACACACTTGGCCATGGAAGAAAATAATGTAAAGTCCACATCCATTAGGAATAACAGCCCTAAAACATATTAGGGCTGGCTATTTTAGTGCATTACAAAGGCACAAGTTCACTTAGGCTCAGGGAGGGATTTGGTGACTTTAATTTATACTCAACAAGAGAGATGTAAATAGCATAGCTGAAAGGAAGTATTAGGTTTTATTTATGGATGAGTTTAAAATAATCAGCATGCATGGTATCTCTGACTTCCTTCTAACTTATTTAGAGATTTGACTATCAGTGTTAACGTGCTGTTGAATTTGAAATAACCTTCACAATCACTACTGGGTTGAATACAAAAATTTCCCGACAATGTACATCTGTCTATAGTTAAAACCAATTCTTTTTAACTCGCAAATTCTCCTTCCCCCTTTCTTGGTCACCAGTATTATCATCTCAGTTAATAATCTCATTTTTAAAGATGTTATTATGGCTGAATGAGAATTGCTGGTCTGACAAGAGAAGCACATTCAGTACAGGATAAAAAGGAAGTAACTCCCAGTGATGCTGCTGCCTGCATTTAAGCAAAAGGAAAAAAAGAAAAGCCACAAGTTTGGATGCTGAAAAGTCCACATTACTTTTGACTAAAGAATGTGCTACAAAATTTATTTTCAAGTTTAGAAAAATTCAGTATTTTGTGAGTGTGCGTTTTTGACTGCAGTGCATGCCATCATAGAGGCTAGAGACAAAGACTGACAAAAATCTCAGCCAGTATTGCTGATGTCACTGATCTGTTCTGCATAGCACTTAAAAAGGACAGTAAACACAGCTGAATCTTGTCAATACCAAAACTTTTGACTTTATTACCATCTAAAAGAGATACCCCCTCAGTCCCACCTTCTCCACTGCAGATTTAAAAGTACTTCCCTGAAATACAGAAAAGAGCCAGAAGCTTCACTTAGTGCCTCCTTGAATACTAAACACTTCACTGGTCTACACGCAGATCTTGTCCTTGGACTCCAAGATAGTGATCTGCCACAGTGATGTGCCAGGAAAGGCAGACTGCTGAATCCCTGGGCTTGAGGGTGTCCTAAGGGGGTGCTGCAGGGAAACTGGAGAAGATGGGGGACTCTCGTTTGCAGTTGCAGAGGAGCAGGGTCCCACTCCTGCACCTTACAGTCACCAGGGGAACAGACAGGCACCACCCTGCCCTTGTATAGCCTCCAAAATGTGTCCTGGAAAACGCTGGGTTTGCTATCTGCTGTGTGTGCATTAAGGATTCCAGACACGCACATGTCCAAACCTGCCCTATAATAACATTTCTTTCAACGGGCAGCAGCCTTACATTAATATATATTAGTTTCTGTAACTAACTCGAGTGGAGATGTAAGTGACATTTGCTCCCTGAAGTGAAATTATACCTTTATATACATGCTATCTGTTTTCCCATCTCGTTTTTTCACAACTGTTCAGCTGTCACACTCTCTCTTTCACTCCAGCATGAAGGGAAACATATCTTCTGGGTTTAACAATGAGAAGGCAAAAAGACCCCCAAGAACAAGCCAATGTCAGTAGCAGGGCACTGAGCCCAGTGTATGGATCAAAAAGTCCAGGCACAAGACTGCTTTGCACAAAATGGACTGTGCTTTTCCAGTTTGCTTTTGATAGTTCCTCAATCCTTCACTAAGTAATCCTGCAGAAAAATGGGTGGTAGCATACAAAAACTTTATCCTTATTGTTTGTTTGTTTTAAAATTGAAAAATAGAAGGCTTAAATTTTGGATAATATTCTAATGTAATTCTGTCACCCCACATCTAAACTGACTGAAAAGCAGCTTGGAATATAGATTTCATAAACTCTGATACTTCTGCTCCTTTTGATCTTGGTTGTTGACTTTTTCTTTTTTAAATAAAAGCCCAGCACATGGGCTGTACTGGACAGGAGCATCCCACTACATCTCCACCAAACAACTAAAAATTCCTAAGAGGAAACACAGAACACTACTAATTTTCTTTGCACTTACATCAGTTGGAATAAATGAAAAACATGAAAAAACAACACTTCTAATGTCATTAAAATATGGTGATGAGTAAACCAACCTGAACAAAGGGAATTAATTATTTGGATGACTTTTTGTGTTCACACATTCTGGATGAATAATTTATAGGGAAAATTTCTAAGTTACCAAGAATGGATTTTAGTTTATCCACAGTTTGGTGATAACACCAACACAATTCCTACCTAAACTATTAGGAGTTCCTAAATTAAATGTATTGATTATTACAAGCAACAAAAACTTAACCAAATTTGTTAATTCAACTGGAACACCACATGGGTTTCTTTACCCCTCCTAGGTTGGATGACCTCAGCTTTTAGAGTTTAGAGAATCACAAAATATTCTGAGTTGGAAGGGACCCAGCAGGATCATCGAGTCCAACTCTTGAATGAGTGACACATCCAAGGGTCAAACCCACACTCCCAGTGTTACTTAGCACCATGCTCTGACCAACTGAGGCAATCTCCAAAACCCCCATCTCTTCATCATCCGCAGAACCCAACTCCCCTTCCCACTCACACCCATCCTAAACCTCACCTGTCGGTCCCTTTACACACTCAGCAGCTTGTGCCCATCAACAGAGAGAATAACACCAGTTATTTTCTCTTCCTTTTTCTCACTGGGGCAGTAAGGAAGGGAATTTAACTTGCAGAAGTTGCTGAGAAGAGTTTAAGATAACATAATACTATGCTAACACCACTTCTGGCCTTTACTTTTGCCTTTTCTCCAAGTCAGCTACACCATTACCACTCCCTCTGTAGGGATCATATGCACCCCAGTCCCAGAGTCAGATCACCTTTCTCACCCAACTAAGAAAAGAACTGGAAATTAACTGGAGAAAACTGGCTCTATAATCGATCTGACTTACTTTAAAGTCACTAAAGATCAAAGAAGGAAAGGTAAAACTCTTTGATCAGGTTTGCAAAAGGGGGCAGGACTGTTCTGGCAGACAGCAAGACATGGCTTTAGTAGCTCACCCCAGTGAGTAAACTGCACCGCTAGGTCTCAGCACAGCTTTGCTTTCCTCTGATCCTCCTGCAGCTTTTTTCACTCTGCATCTAGTATGGTATGAACACAGTGTAACATAACCTCAAGCAAAATGTATAATTTCATATGGTACAGATCCAAACATGAGTGACAAAATTCCTTCAAACCCTACTCCTGAAAAATATTCATGCCCTCACCATCCTTCATTCTTACCAAAGGCATAAGCATGTGATTGATTAAAGTATGATGATTTCTGGATGAGTAATTAAGAAGGCACACAACAAAGGTGCAAATAAAGGAAAATTTCTAATAAAGATCCAATTTTAAAAAATCTATATTATTTTAATGTTTGTTCAAATAGATGCTTCCATTCATGACATTTAAACTGATGACTCAAGAGTGGCTATTAAGGTACATCCCAGATTACTTCTGCAGCACCCTACCTCCTGTGAATTAGTAGGACTTTAAATTATTTTAGGTTTAAATGAGTGAAGACACTGCAACACAAATCCCATTATTTGCATAATGCTTTGTTGTCATGACTCATTTTATTACTGGTCTGTTACCAGCAAACTGTTCTTCCAAGAAATCAACTTTATGATTTCAAAAACTGGTACTATACTTAGGAACTCAATTAAATGAGAATAATTCCTTTCTATTGTGATCAGCTAACAAGATACTAATAACAAGAACCATAAGAGACTTGAAAATTTCTTCACATACAGAATTTCAAAATATATACATACAACGTATTAACATGCACACCTCAATCTCTCATGAAGTATATCAAAAAGAATGGGTCAGATTAATACGAAGCTACAGTTTCAAGTAGTATTACAGCTTATTTTAAAAATTGTTTGTAAAGATTTACAGATAATTTCAATCACTTCTGCTCTTTGGTCTTAAATATAACGGTTGTATTAATATATTGGCCCAAAGAGTTAAATTCTCATCAGATTAAAAACAGTGCAGCTAAATGTCTTTATGACAGAAGAGAAGGGAAGAAAGAGTCAATTCCCTTGTAGCTAATGGAGTTAAATTGGGGTAAATGAAAGTAAAACGAAGCCCATTTTCTTGTGTTTGTACAGGGACAACAAAGTCTTCATCACCCCAACACTAGCAGAAAACATTAATGTGCCTTGCTCCTGGGAAAATTAGATGTTTTCAGGAAAGCAACGGAAATCTCCTGTAAATCAGCCTCCAAAGACAAAGAAGATTACAGCCATTAAATTAATAGGGAAACAACGGAAGAAAACCAATGCCGAATAATCCAGAGCACCACGACTCTTCTCATACCTTTGATTTGTAAAATTAAAACATTTTTAGCAGGCAGGTATGAAGAAGGAGGGCCAAAACCTCCCTGACAGCTATTCCCCTCACACCATGGTCCACTGAGAAACAGGGGCTGTGACGGCCAAGGGCATTTAAAGAGGGTGCAGGACCCTACTCCCAAACCCACTGCTCAGCACATTGCAGAGAACATCACCCTTGTTCAACAACTCCAGAGCGCTTCAAGGAGCACAACAATCAACCACAGCACAGCAAAGGCTGGACTTTGGAGAATATAGAATAATGCAGCTGCTTCTTCCACTGCCTAAGTGACTTCATCAGATTTTCATAAAAGCCTGCTCCAGATTCCTGCCCTTCTAGCCAGGGGAAAATCAATATATTCTGGAGAAATAATTCTGATCTGGCTAAAAAAATCCATTTACATCATTTAGTGACACTGGAACAGCTGACAAAAGGAGCTCTCTGAGGTATATCAGTTGATGTTTTACTGCAGCTGCAGTGAGCAGCAGGTTGGGGCTCTCTGCAGGGAAGAAAACACTGAGAAAAATCAGAGCAATAGAGAGGAAGGAAATAACAGCTATCCTTAATAGCTATCCTTCAGCATCAGTCAGGGACTTACCTAGAAACACTCCTGCCAGATTAGTTACTGCAACACCCTGAGCCACCAGCTTCCAAAATGGTTGGTTCACTGAATACATTTACAATGAATAATAATCAACTTCTCAGCTTCTTCTGACTTGGTTTTTTATGCCTTAATCCTATATCACACGAATTCAAACACATTTTTACTGTTAACATGGCTTAAAAGTGAGGATCACATGCAAACAAGAAACAATGCAAACATAAGAAGCAATCCTGCTGGCAGGTTTGAGTAGGTGAAATATTAGTGAGTGATACTACCTGACAAGTGCAAAAGTATTCTGTTATACCTCTGGGCTCCTTCTTTCCCACTGAAAACTCTATTTTGAAAATATGAATGAAATTGAAATGAAATGAGATGAAAACTGATTTTTTGGTTTTGTTTTTGTTTTAAACCTCTCAATACAAGAAACCACACTTCCAAAGCCTCCTCTCAATTCAGATGCATTATACTAGTTCTCCTTTAAAATTCTAAGTGCCTTTATGGTTCTGGCTGAGCTTATTTTATTGAAGGATTTTTGAGCAACAAACCAGACAGACAAGTAAAAGCAGAAAGTTAAAAGAATCAAAGCTTTAAAGGAGTCAAAGAGCCGTCCTGGTGAATCTGCAATTTTCTGGTGCATCATTCTGCATCAGATGAGTAATCCATCGTTTGGGATGGCTTCCAAGAACGGACCATCTGCTCTCAGCATGACCATGCTCCTGGAAGCTGCACAGAATCTTTCACCTTCTCCTCGACAGCTCTGGAGAGATATAATAACACGGTTTCTAGAAAGAACAAAGCCAATAAATTGTAAGCTGCTTTGCCTGAAATACTATCTCTTCACAGGTTCAGTACATCTAACTTGCATTAGTGGCCTTCTGCCACACATAAGCGGCATTTGACATGGAGAAAACAAATGATACTGACGGGAGAGAATGGGATTTTTAGCCATGAGATCACAAGGCTAAAACAATAAAATCACACATAAGTGATTGAGGGAATTTGCATATGTACAGTTTCTGAATTCTTCCTAATTTCACGCACATGCTCTGTCACAAACGCCTCAAAGAACAGTGAGGCAACCATAGAATGAAAAATCTCCACATCTATCCCCTGCCCTGGGTGCAAGGAAGGCTACAGGACAAAAGCCCCTAACCTTAATGCTGCTGCAAGGCAACTCCAGGGAAGGGGCCAGATCTCAAAAGGGGGAAACAAGCCAACCACTTCTTATAAAGTGTCCTACACTGTCAAATTCAGGCAGCTGGCTAAAGACAGAGGAAACCAAATTCCCATATCAACAAACAGGGGAGGTGATGCTGTTCCCATAACCCTGGCCACAGCTCCATACCCTCCCCTCTGCCAGCACAGGCATTCACCTGACATCAAAGTAGCCAAGCTTAAAAAAACTAAACGAGGCTTCAGGTTTTCACTCAAGAGGGAAAAACCCTCATGGAGCAGTCTCTAGCCAGGGGGAAAAGATCAATTCCAATATTTTTGTCAGCAGTTGCCAGCAGGTCAGTTCAGCTGTATTTTAAAAATACAGCTAAGAGTTGACTCTCACACAGCTGAAGGTTATGCACATGGGTTTTAACAGCCTGTGGGCTCTAGCTGTGGGGCAAGGAAAACGATGGGATTGAGTAGTTGGAAAGGAGAAGGCTCAACTGCCCTATTTGGTATTAAGAGGGGTCTCATACCCAGTATCTTTATTGCTTCACCTAAAGACCAGCTGGGTTTGAGACCCCCCTGAATAGGTGAATCCCATATCACCAGAGCAGCAAACTCCATACAAAGATCACAACACCAAGTGGAAGGGGACTACAAGAAAGTATCTAACTAAACTATTAACAGAGGGTTTTTTTGAAGAGGCCAAACTATTTTCTAAACCAGTAGAAATGGCTTTGGGTCCCAGTGTTCCAAAATTAAAGACAGAACAATCCATATATGTGAAGTGTGCCCTTAAGCATGCAGTTAGAACGCCAAAAGCAATGCCTGTGCATTTTGGAAGTTCAAAGTTGAACACAAGACCACTGGAACAAAACACACAAGAAAACATGCAAGATCAGTTGCCTTTTCTTCGAGTTAGACAAAGCACACATGAGTTGTCCTTAATTATTTCAGCAACAGCAGTAAAGACTGAGGTTGAGAGAAGCAATTGCAGCATCACACTTTTCTTGCCAGAGGTAGCAGCACTCTCACTTCAGGGCTGAAGGACCCAAGACGGGTAAAGTTGCCCCTGGTCTGCTCCTGGCCATTGACACAAACCTTCTGCTGTGCAGCTCCAGGCAAAAGGACTGGAAGTGGTTTTTTCCACGCTTGAAGTGGAAGTTTGCATCCTCCAGACTACAATACAGTGAAGACAAAAAGCAGCATTCCCAGAACAGCCTTCTTATAATCTTCTTCAAATTACAGGGGTAAGAGATGCCACTTCTGCTAAAGGGAGAAGGGAAGCAGGAGAGCACACCACAGGGTGGAACATGTGGGAAAAGCAGCTCTAACTGCAGGAATCTGGGGTGTAAGGCTGAGAAGACAAGGGCAGTGAAAGAGTAAGGGCAAGATGTGCTCTAGGACAGACATCCAGCTACTGCAGAAATGGAGTGGAAGAGAAGGGAGAAAGCACAGAATTATCCATGTATGAAATCAGGTGCTGAAGCAGCAGGAATACGTGCACAGGTGGGATTTAGAGCTAAGAGTTAGAGAGAAGATGGAGAAAAAACACAGCAATTAATTTTAGGGAGTTTAAGAGAATCTTACAGAACATTTCTTCTTTGGCTCTTGTGTCACAAAGAGAAAAAAGGAGCTGGTCCTCTTTGTGCCTTCACAGTGTTTCAATCAGAGCAACACTTCTCCTGACTAACCACAGTAGTGTCACTCTGTGTCCAGCTCCAAGGATCAAAGTCTCAGCCCTTGCTACCAGTCCTTGCTCCAAATCATCCGTTATTGTACGTCTCAAGTATGGCTCAGTACTCTTGCAAACTCCAACATTTTAGGTGTTAAAGGAAAAAAAGGCATTATGTGACATGAGAGAGGAAAAATTCAACAGAGACTTTTAAAAACATACCTGGCCTGCTCATCACTCTTCCTTACCCCCATCACAGTCATTTCCAATAAGCAGATTTGGAGCTGCCAGATAAATTTCTCCACTGGCAGAAGAACAGGCCATCAGACTCTCTGAGGTCCCAGCTGCTCCTCCCCTATTGCTATTAGGGCTCCCATTTGAGGCACCACATCCTACCCTGATTGAAACATTACCTACACAAGTCTTATACCAGCCTCAGTCTGCCAAATTCAAAAGACCTGCTCTTGATTTATAGCAAAGTAAATGAGAGAAGGAGGGAGTTAAGAGCTGCAGAAAAAAGGGAAATAATGAGGTGATGAAGAAATAACAGAATACTCAGTTCTTGAGCTGCAGGACTATCTTTCATACCTATAAGCATTGACCCTTAAAGATAATTAATTATCTTAGGAATCAAAAATACCTATTTTCCACTTTTAAAAAATGCTTTGGTGTCTTAAAAACAAACGTGCTTAATTCTCAGATTAATAGCAAGCTACCAGGATTAGCTATCACAGAATTAGGCATGATCCACGTACACAGCTGCATCATTTCCAAAGCACAGCAGAAGGCAAAAAGGACATAATGAATATGCAGAAAACTTGTTTACTGTTAAGAGCAATCATCCTATTTGCCCTTCCTTTCGTTATATATAATATTAACATTCATTCTTTGTGCTCTTCTACACTGCTGAGTCTTGATTAATCAATCTTGTAAAAACTTGTCTTCAGTGACTCATCATCTGTTTCTACCTTTTGAAGTCTACTGAAAGCATCCTGATCACAAACCAAAACAATTCAATACAGAATACATAACTCCCTCCAAATCAGAAAGAAAGAAACCCACGAACAAACCCATTTTGGATCACTGCAGCTCCAAGGTCTACATCATTCATATGCGGCAGTGAGCAACTACCTCCTCATAGGCAAGGGCTCAAAATTGTTACTCTAAGTACCAGCAGTGATTGCTTAATGGGATGCTGTGGACTATTGCACAGCAGCTTTACAGGACATTAGTTATTACTGCTACAGAGTTGGTGGTTTGTTTTTTGAAGGACCACAGCTGACTATTTCCTTTACTCTTTTCCTCTTAATAGAAAAACTATCAGAAAGCAATATAAACTGTATTTGACCAGCATGTTAAGTTGCCAGGTAATAAATTCCCCACAAACATTAAGGGAAACTACCATCCTCGAAGCCATGCTCATACTGAAAGCAACACTGAGAACCCAAAAAAACCTCACTGCTGGGTTTTGGGGATTTTTTTAAAGACAAAGCAAATATTTTGCTTCAATCAGTCTTCAAATGCTCTATAGAGTCTACTGCATCCAAGAATATCTCTACCAAGGGTAACCCCTCCTAATCAATACTTTCTCTCACTCCTTCTCCTTGCAGCTGAACCACAGCATATGGTGCACGTGGATATTGATACTCTTCCCCCAACACCACCTCTGCTCCAGCCCTTGTAGCTGCCCTCAACTGGTAAATTGGCTTTTGCCAGCCACGGTACCGCTGCTCTCCTGGCAGCATTTCCCATGGCAGGGGAACAAACACGCTCCTGCTCCATGTGTTCCCAAGCGAGGGTGCCAATCTTTGGACACCAGCCTTTGGCACCAGCCCAGATGGATGCTTTTTGCTGTTCCTCTGCTTTATGGGCTTGAATAGCAAGCGACTGCAGAACCACTATACTGTTATCAACTGAAGTAAAAACACTGGTCCACTGCACAGCAGTGAAACAACCTCAGTTTTAGAAGATATCTTAGAAAGAAGAACATGAGGAGGGGGAAAAAGGAGATCAAAATGTAAAACTAGAGAAATAAATGTAATTTAGCACCAAATCACACCCTTGAAGTAAACAGAGACACACATTGCTGCACCATCTTAAAGAACATAAACATATCTTTCATTTGTGGAACATAGTGAACAGTTTTAGCACCTCTTTTCAGAGCTGGGAAATAACTATCCAAAACCTCCAAGAAGAGCTGTGACATCTGTCTTCTCAGCAGTTCCTAAGGTGGTCCTCACAAGCAGGTTTTATTTTCTGATCAGAAAAGTCTCCCACTTCTTCCCACTATCTGGTATTTATGCCCACACTCCAAGCTTAAGACATTCCCCCCATCTACTTCACCCATCAACAGCTACTGTCTGTTACCTGAATTTAAAGGCTATTAATTTATAGAAATGCACATAATTCAAGTTTGAATTGTTATCCTTCCTAGTGCATCCAGGCACAGACACAAAGGGAAGAGTAACCTTTCTTGGCCAAGCAGCACATCAGCAGTCACGGAGCCTGCTACACCCCGATACGATCCTGTGCGCAAATAACAACAGTCTGTGCCTGTCTGGCACATTTACCCACAGAAATCTGGCATATGTTTTACTGTGAATAATCAGGAGAAACACACAGAACTCTCTTATTTCAAGGTAGCTTTTGTTACGGCTCCATTCCTGCAGACTTTTAAGATGAGGGTAAGATGACAAGATATGAGACTATCAAATTTTAATTGAGCAAGAGGCTGAAACAGATGAGCGGGCAGGTTTGGAGTAAATAAAGTCTCCATACAAGCTAAAGAAAACCAAACAAAGCAGATACTAAACTGCACTTTGGATATCTGTTCATCTGTACAAGTATGGCTATTTCACAGTTTCTCCCTGCTTTCTTCCTAAAGTGGTTTAGATACTGATGCTTTATAGCATAACCTGAATCCAGATTAGATATTATGTATGTAAATCTTGATATAAGTTGAAGACCTGTTTTTTGAAACATATATTGGTTTTCAGTTTTAGCAAAGGATTTTTAGGTGTAGAATAAACTTTTCCAGCAATAGGAAGAGAATCCACTCGAAAACTTAAGGAATATTCCAGATTCTCTATTTGGTTACTTTAGCATTGAGTCACCTCATTTTAGATGCAACTCCTGCCATATTTAGAAGCTTGACAAGAAAGTTGTTTTTTTTTTAAATAAACCCTGAGAACACACCAGATTTCACCCCAGGGCAGAGCTAAGAGCCTGCTGTTACCAAGTGCACACCCTGAACACGCACACAGAACAACTCCTGTGATTCACAATTTCAAAATGCAAACAGAAAGACCTGGGGATGCTTCACTGGTGTGAGAGTTGAGGTCTTTTTGTTTCGTTGTTGTTGGCTTTGTTACCTTTTTTTCTTTTTTCAAATAACATTATGGTATCATTTGGTATCCTTGAAAATAGTGAGATACTGAGATACACACATGCTATCAAACATTGTTTTCAAAAACCTGGCATCAGCAACGCTTTTTCTGGCACAAAGTACACCAAGGGTGCTAGAGAAACCCTCAGCTGCTCATTCCTGCTCCTCCCATCCTTTGAACATCAGCATTCATGCAGACAGGCTGAGAACAAAGAGCTGGAAAGACCAGCTCTCCGTATGTCCCCAAAGGGTGGCCCATGCCCACACCAAGGGGGTGGCAGCCAGCCCAGCAGCCGGACAGAGCAGCAGTCCTGCTCCAGTGCCAGTCACAGCAGCAGCACGTGCTCTGCCGAGCCTTGGAGACTTCTCCTTGGAAATTCAGGGATTGGTTTTCAAGAGTGTTCACTTAGACTAAAAAAGACTTCCATGCATAGGCTGGGGAAAAAAAAAAATTAAAATCTTGTTTGTCCAAGTGGGCTTGTGAGTGTCATTCTTGCAGAGGGATTCAAAACCAGCACAGAGACAGAAACATCAACACCTGACCAGGACCAACCACCATAACCACAGCTCGGTAGGAAGAAAATAATTTGATTAAATTGGTTTAACAGAGAGAAGTCATGATAGAAGACACACAACTTGAACAAGAAATACATGAGGCTTATGCATATTACACTTTTCTACACTATATGTTTTGTTCCAGGCAGTTTTTAATTGGGATAGTAGCTGATGTGTGTAAGATCTGAGCTTGGAAAGGGTTTAATCATCCCATTCCGACCATCTATGACGGTAGTGATGAGTTACACGAATTAGGGTTGGTGTCTAATCAGCATAATTAACCTCATTCGGTGATTAACCCAAGAAGGAAAGAGCTCCTTTAGGCACAGGTAAAACAGCACGTGAGTCACTACTTGGCAGTGACAGTAAAAAGTTTAAAAAAGCAAGTAGTGCTTTGTTGGAAGGTTCAGACTCAGTCTAAAGAGGAAACCCACAGATTATTAGGTGCTAGGACAGAAACTTGAAGCAGTCCTTCCCCAATGAACAGAAACCAAGACACCACTGTCACTAAAAGCTCTGCTAATTTGTGAAATACTAGAAAGTGTTCTGGGGACATGACAACCAAACACTGCTCCAACACGAGCCAATTCTGTTGCAAGTCTACAGGCAAAGACTCTGCAGGAAGTTTTATCCATCATGCTACAGTTCAAGCCTTTTTTATCGTTGATCTCCCAAATGGAATTACTATAAAAATGCTCTCATTAATATCCACACAAAAAATTACGTCTTTCACAGTGCCAGGACCTATCTCAGAAGTGTCTGAATCCTCCTAAGCAGTACTCCTGATTTCTTCATACAGAAATTTCAGAAATCCCCAATGAAACTTCAAAGCTGCATCTCCTAGAATACAGTCCAGTTTAGCACAACACAAACAACAAGCTGTTTAAATCATCTTATTAACTGCCATCTATTCCTATATATTTAAGGCAGCAAAAGCTGGCACAGCCACCAAAGGAAGCTGCCTGCCCTTGCAAACACAATGGTGTATTTGTTGATACCCTCACATCTTTCTGTTTTCTGCACCATGTGGCCGAAACAGCAAAATGGATGAACTGACCCAGGGAAAAACATTTTGAGGTTAAGGAAGGTTACTTTAAAGTTCACATGCATTTAGAGCATATATGAAATTTCAGAGTTCGTTCCAGAAAAATGAGAAACTGTTGGAAGAAAAAAAAAGGTAAGTCATATCACCATGTGGCACCTGAGAGTTGTCCAGCCCGGATTTCAAAGTGGCTGTTTGCCAAGTGAGGCAATAGCTGTGGCATTTGGAAACACACGATAGCAGGGAAAGGTTCCTAGAGCTTCCTCATAACATCACGCCATCCTCAGATTTAGCAGCATGGCTGTACTTAACAGCCATAGAAGTAATTGCCTCATAAGTAGTGATTTATCCCCTTTGACCTGATACCAAGTCAACAGAACTCAGCAGCAGAAACCAGCAAACTTTGGATAAAAGTATTTACAGCTCTCACTGGCCCATGGCTTTCCTGTTGGCAATAAGACATCGTCTGTTTCATCTTCCAAGCGCTAATATCCGTCACATCTCATTTTTATTTCTTAACTTCCTTTAGGGCAGACACCAACATTGAAACTCTTGCATAAGCCACCATTACATAGCATGCAGCTGGAAGAGAGAACTCTCCCCATTTTATTCAGATCAAAACCAATCACTACTCCTATTACAACTAAATCATCGCTTACATCTCAATCCACTCTTCACTCAGGAACGTGCTCACCACATTCTTGAGACTTCTCTGCTAGGGTGCATAAACACTGCTGGATAAAGCAGTAGAGAGGGAAGAGAGGAACAAAATCTGCTGAATGTTCACGTTGGCCATTACCAGGGGTCATGGCAGCTGCAGAGTCCCCCATTAGGTAACACCCCATGAGTCACTGGATGTTGCACAGGAAAATGGGAAGAGCTGTTTCAGGTTTCCTACATAACTCCAAATGAGAGATGTTCAAGTTTTTTAACATGCACCTGAAGTCTTAGCCCTCAATTTTTCTTCCCCAGAACAGTGAAATTACTATTGAAAACTTAAACGGTTTCGTGAAATAGCACAAAACCATTAAAAAGGACAGTTCAGGGAGGGTAAAGGGTCTGTAATAGCTAAAAGTTCTGAGTGTGCATCACTCAGAGGTGCCCATGTCGAGAGCACCTATGCTCTATGGGGTATTTTGAAAGCATTTTCCTGTTAAGAGAGAGCCTGCCCCTTCCAGGGAAACAGCCAGAGCTAGACCCCAGCTGATCTGGGGCACTTAATGAATAAACACAAGAGTATCAGGGATTAGAACTGGCCTTGTGCTCACACAAAAGAAGCAGGGGAGTGTGAACAGGAGCCCATGGCAGGCAAGAAGACAAAGCCAGAGCATCAGCACTGCTACTGGTAAACAGCAACTCAAAGGGCTCACAGCAAGCAAGGCTGCAGTCAAGGTGCAGAGAGTACAGCATGTCCCCCGAAAGCTGTGTAGGAACTACCTCTACACTTGATCCTCTGTCCCTGGAGATAAGCCTGATGGGCACTTTCACTGCAGCTGGTGCAGTATCACTGGAAAATCTCTAGATAAAGACATGAACAAACCCATTCTAGACACCCCCACCCCCTGCGGCTCTCGTGTTTCTCATCTGGGTATTTGACATTTTTTCCAGCTCACCTGATGGGGATTCTTTAAAATTATTATTTATGTTTTGCATTTTCTTGTTTTATTGATGGGAGATGAGGGGAAAGATGATAGCAGTAATCAAAGTTTAAAAATCCCCACGCCAGTTCCAGGCAATCCAGGAAAATTGGCACCTGTGTGTTTTTATCATTGTTATCCTCTCAGTAGGTGAGAGAACTCACTTTTCAAGGAGGACTGTGAAAAGATACAGCTCCCAACTGGTTGTACAGAGTCTTGAAATCCTAAAGAGGATTTTTAAAACAGCAGCCAAGGGACATGGAGAAGGAAAGCAGCAGAACCTGCTGCAGGGGACAAGTATGAAGAAAGATGATTATTCCAGCTCGAAAAAAATAAAGAGATTAACTGTCAAAGGAGCAAAAATAAAAATAGTCACTCTTAACTCACGCAAAGCCATGTCAGAGTGTAAAAGTCATTTAACACATTTACAACTTCAAGCGACTGTGCAAGAGGCAGTGGCGGATTCCAGGCTCCATGATTTATAGCCAGGCTCAGAGGATGAACAGACACTGATGGTGAAAGGCAGATCCAACACCAGGATTTCTTCTTATTGCCTTTGATTACAACACAAGACACAGCCAGCCTATACCAAACCACTCCTTTTTGTTTGTGGGGGTCGTTGGTTTGGTTGGGGGTATTTTATGCATTTGCATAAAAAACACAACGCCAAAGGTATGAATCGGGAATGTCTGTGATGCCTTGGATATGCCATCTTGAAGACTCAAAAAGTTATTTTAAAGTGACTGGGATCTGAATGCTAGCAATTAGACAAGAAACAGATGCCTCCCTACAAGCAAGAGCAATAACTGCAAGAACAATTACCATTTTGTGAGATAGAGTGCAATGCACACCAGAAAAATGCGTTTTTAATTTGTCAGAGCTAATATTTATCCAAGGTGACAAATAATTTACTTGGTTGATTGCAAACTTCTGGAGCCTTGGGTTGAATCAGTACACAGCACAAAGCTCCCTTCAGTATCAGGAGAATCTTCAGTGTCAACTAACAAATGGAAGGAAATTCAAAACGATAAAGAAAAGATTTGAACAAAAAGCACACAACCATAGTAGAGGTGTTTGTTCTTCCTCCATATGAAACCTCTCAATAATCCCTACAGTTACCACAAAAAAAAAAAAAAAAAAGACAACATACCTTCCTTCTGAATGATATCTCAAATTCTCTGATAACATTCAGCCACATGCAATCAAAAGACTATCAACACCGATCTGATCTTGCCTGCATAAAGTTGTAATTTGTGCTGTTTATCTTTTGGGTATTACCTACTGTATTATTCTGTCAGCACAGAACAGCTTCAGTTTTAAAATTACCAGCCTCATTTAGTCTTTGGGCTGTGAATGTAGACAGGGTAGTTATATCACAGTACAATAGCAGGAATAATAGTTGTAACAGCTAATATGCATTTAATTTTAGATTAAAGCAAGACATGACAAATATATGTGAAAAAATTCCTGCCCTACTGAGAGCATTTGCACACCAGCATTGCTTGCAGTTGTTATTGCACAGGCACAGTTTTGCCTCAAATACAATTAGAGATGAAGGTGTTGGGTTTCTGTCATTGACTGTTCTCAAATCAAGTAATTTGCCTTTTCTAGCGGTGCCCATTAATTAATCTATCATGTATTACGCATATACCTTTCTTTTAGAACTGAACTGCTGCAATGCTTAAACAATTTTTCTTTGTCATATGGTTCCCTATCCTTGTATAAACCCCCCCCAACTTCTGAGTCTCACTAATTACTGTTACCTTATGGATTTGTGTAGAACATGAATGAATCCTGTCATCAAAACAACAACCAAACAGCTGGGGCAATGACAACAATAGCTTAAATCCCTTATTGTCAATTTTCCACTTCACTGGATTTGATACCACAAGGCAGTGGCAACCCTCTGAAACCAAGCAGGGTCGTGCAGGTGCAAGTCCACACTGAATACAACATATGCAGAGGTCATACAACTCAGCTTGTCCCATTCCTTCTCAATTTGACACAAGCTGTTGTACTGTTTTCTTACCCTCATCTAAGAAAAATAAATTCCCACCTTCAATTTCTGCAGCATCTTGAACAATTTCAACTCATGTATCTAAATAAATGCTTTTAAGCATGCATTTAGAGGCATTAAAACAGAAGAATATGAGTTTGGAGCCATCACATACATCATATGTTGTTCACAGATCTGTAAGGATAGCATGCAGTATTTTTCACATGCACTTCTCAAAAAAGGTTAACTGTGCAATACATCTTTAACATCCTATTCCTGGTTTTAGCCCATTTGCTACCTCCACTAAATCAAGTAAAACAAAGTAACACATACAAAAATTACCATTCACTCCCTTTAAATTTGCATTGAGTTCTTTACCCTTAAGGCGAAACAGGTGTATGTAGTTTAGGATGCTTTTTCGGCTGTATATATTCAAAGGACAACCAGCCTTCTGCAAGTCTACAACATAGAATTCTTCAGATACCCACATGTTTTCCTAAAAAGGCATTTTATAAAGAAAAAAAAAAAAAAATCCCTACTCACACTTACTGCACAATGTCACAGGTTCAGCAGTTCAACTAATTCCTTCCATGTCTACTTGTCTTTAAGACTTTAACACACACATGCACATCATATAATTGTAGGTACAATACTTCCCCTTATTATTTAATCCCCTGAAGCTATAACTGAAAAATGCTAATATTACCTTGCATGCTTGAAGCAGCTTGTTAAAGAAAGGCAATTTTCTCATGTGTCAAAAGATTCCAGTCCCATGAGATCCTCTGGTTAATTCATAAAGTAATTTAATCATAATTAAAGCAAAATTGCATCTTACCCAACCATCATGTTTTGCAAGACAGATTTAGCAAAAAAATAAGAAGTTTACACTGCCAGCAGGAATAGGGAAAAGGCACATTGCAGGAGATGGGGGAATTAAAGGTGAGAGGCTGTCAGCTCTGTTAGAGGAAACAGAACTTCTGAGGGTCCAGGTTCTCCCCAGCTCTCAGTGAGCCCACGGGTAGATGGGCCACTCTCATCTCTACAAGACAGATGAGTTATTTGGCATGAAATGAAAATGAAAAATTATTTACTTCAGGAACTCGCTCACCCCCAATTAATTACAGTGAGACCAAAGCACAGATTTTACTGTCCGTCCCCACAGAGCCACCAGAAACAAGGTGGACATTTTGTTTTCTGATGGGTTACATTTATCCACAGAAGTAACCACATCCCCAAGGATGACATTAAAATCTAGATAACCAGAATTGGACTCAGCACCTAATGCCAGTTTCCTGGATGGGGTGAGCTAGCAATAAATACAGCCTGCAAGATGGCTAGCCTCTGCCTCTATATTAAACCACATTTCATGAAGGAAAACAGAATAAGCTTTTTGTGTTTGGATTTTGTGTTCTTTTGTTGTTGTTCTGGGGGTTTTTTAATTACTAAAAACTGACATGTATTTCAAGTATAATAACTAGCTATAATCTTGTTTATAGAGATTGTCAGTAGTCAGAAAAATTATGTATAAACCACAATGTTACTGAAAATTATGGTATTTCCCTCACTAGTAACTATAAAAGACTATGAAACCTCAAGAGTAATCTAATGTAGATTAGAATCCAATGAAAGAAGGTTCAAATTGAGCACCCAGAAAGATACAGGCTATATAGGGGAATTCTGCCTAATTCTGATATACACACTGCAAGTGGAAAAAGAAAAAACAAACCACAAAAAACCCAAATAAATAAACAAAAATAGGAACATACACTAGAAAAACACTGTCTAACCTCACTTATAAGAACAGCAGCTGTGTCAGATGAAATCATACTTTATAGCCACTCATAGCAAGTCCTTCCCAGAGAAGAAGCAGTATAAGCAAAACTATATTACATTCCAAGATTCAACATTTGCTAAAGCTTGATTTTACCAATTCCTCTTTGCAAGAACCCAAGCCTCGAGCCTCAAACCACAAAGCTCCTCCTGGGAAAAGTCAAAGCCATGCTTTCCCCATGGCTGCACCCAAGTCAGATGAACAAAGCTTTCAGAGAGCACTGATGAGATGAAACGGAGCTGAACAAGAAACTCATCATCCTCTTGGAACCATCTCCTCAGGGATGGTCATGGCAGAGGTCTCCCACACCTTAATATTTTTAAAGCCCTCACACAGACTAGTTCATGCACCCAAACCTCCCATTTAGAGATGCTCATTTTCCTAAACCCACAGACAGCCCTCACCTTGCTAAAAACATCTACAGCACCAAAACAAAGACTTTACTGCAATAATAAGACTCATATCCAGCTTTGAATATCCATTTCTTAGTTTATCTCCCCCTTGTTCCTTGTTAATATAACATGCAGGAGTGGTGGAGGTTTAGTAGGGGTTGTGTTCTTTTCAAAGAGATTTTAGATTCCCAAGCCACTCTCTACAGAAGGAACACCAATTCAAGCTACGAGGGCTTCAAACTACAGGAAGGCCTTCCAGATATCACAAAAAGCTTGGGAGTTGGATATACTCCTATTTCATCAATAACAGGATGTATTTCTTATTTTTCTTCTGACAACTCAATGCTGCATTCCACGAACACCAAGAACTTGAAAAGTGTAGTCCACAAAGAACTAACAACCATGGAAAAATAATATGAGACTCTGACACTGCACAGACTGTGATACTTATGAAATGGACTAAAATGAAAACACCTTTCAAATTTTCCATTATTTTTTAAATGAAAATATCCAAGTAAATTATTTTTTTAAGATTCATTGTTATGATTTAGAAACATTATTTACTCAGAGGTCTTGTTCTTCTTGAAGATTTAAATATAAATAATTATTTTCAACTGTATCAACTCTATTCAACTATTTCAACTACAATTTTTAAAGTCTTGAATAGAAGGCCAGTGAGCATTAAAATAACTGGTTTTGATGTCAAGTTATTCAAGTCATGCTTGGTTTTTACCACAAAGTTCAGAAAGCCATTTCAGAGATACTTTAGATTTCTCTTCAAGAAACAGAGTACTGTGGATATAAAACCTGTGCCATCTGCAGAGCTACTTCCAGGCTGATGACAACATTTATGAAAAAATATTTAAAGTATTTATTATTATTATTATTACCCTATTTAGAGTGGAGACGACACTTAGAGCTCAGGAATGGTGGCAAGCAGACAAAAGGGACACGAGGTCTCCAGCACATTTGCTGATACTGTCACTGACCCACCTGTAAATGTTCTAAAGGGGGATCAGTCCACCATCCCATGGGAGATTATTAGCAGTTCACTACACTGAAGGCCTAATAAATCACTGTCAGGATATGCCTACAGTTATTCATCTTATTTTTGTTGACGTTTGTTCCATATTACCTAATAATCTGAATCCATCTTGAGTAACTGCTCTAATCAGTCTTTATGCTCAGCTGCTGCTAGCAAGTATAATACTGCATTCATCCCAGATCCTTTAAAGGCATTTCAGCCTAACATGTACATTTTCTGTATCGCTGAACGAGGGCAGGAACAAGCTCTGCCTACCTTAAGAAAGGAAAAGCACAGCCTCCATCTGGCTGAGACACAAGTGATTTGTTTTATTTTAACCTAAATGTTCCCTTTCAGATCAAGGTCACTAATTAAAAGTTAAAGATCCTGATTTGCCTGACTGGTAGATCTATTAAATCAATTGATAATTTATTAACATTGATTTTGGACCCAGGGCACTGAGCCTCTCTTACTTCTCACAGGGCATTTGAAAGATGCCAGGAGTAAAGCTGACATACACAGCAGCCCTACCATGCCAAGTCCTTGCACAGGGGAAACTTGACACAGAAACTAGAGAATACAGAAGACTTATCTCAGCCATTTAAAGCCTGAAAAGGCAAGGAGCCAGTCCTGTCTTTGACACGTTGTTTAGTCAATGGATACAGGATTCTTATTTTCAAATCTTAACAGGACAGCATAATTCATCTACACTGGGTGGGAGTTACAGGTTTTCACATGCTTCCAGACTACAGCACAGCTGCCCTTTTCCCTTCAAGAGAGAATATTTTAAGCGCAAGCATGACTTTGTAACACTGTGTTAACATGACAGTCCTTCGTCACATAAAGGACTAATCCTACAACGTTCAGTGGCAAAACCACCAGGATATTTTCGCTGTAATAACACGCTGCAGTAATAAGCTGGTGTCACCTTAGTCACAATCAGGCACAGTAAGTGAAATTATGGCTGAGAAGTAGCCTTGTCACTGACTTGGGCACTGGGAGGGCTGATCTACTAAAGAACAAAGCTATGTTCAGTAACTTCATTCTTCCATCTGCAGATGCTCTGTTTCACAAAAGCTGAAAGGTTATTCTGCCTTTACATTAGATGAACTTCAATTTCAAGCCTCTGCTTCCCTAGCAGGGAGGCTCTTCTACCCCTGGTTGGCATGAGGAAACACCAAAACCTATAGACCATTATGCTTCTGAGGAGCTGCAAAGAGCAAAATCAAAAGGAACAAACAAAAAAAAAATTGATGTGGGTGTCAGCAGTAAATGACAGATGACCTAGATGAGCTTTCAAATTAAGGGCTGTTCAATATGGTTCATCTGGAAACATACCACCAAATGATTACCACATCTTTATTACCAAGAAGATACTCTGAAAAAGCAATATTTAATGGACTGGTTTACACAGTGAGCCAGAATTGTGTCAAAACAGAAAGGAAGAGTGTATCAGCAACATCAAGGAAAAAAAAAAAAGGCAATGTACTTCCATAAGAATACAGCCTGTAAGCACCAGGAATAGCCAATGTCCATCTAGATAGTATCAAAATCAAGTGAAGATTCCAGGGCTGTGTTGTTCATGTTTGTTTCCCACTGCTGGCTGCACTGAAGGCCAAGGGAGTCTCAGATTGGGGCCAGAAGGGATCAGGCTCTGATAATCAAATAGTGACAAACTTCCCCTGGCCAAACATCTCACAACATATACAAGCATGGGCAAGTTCTGTTACAGGATGTCATCTGCTTACTGGCAACCGATGGGCAGAAGGATAAAGCATTTTACTCATCACACAAGAAATCTGTAACAGAAACAAGAAATGAACACAGTCCACTAGCCTAACCCTAGCCCTGAGAAAGCATGTTGGGACACATGTAGAGCTCTCCAGATTCTTATATTGAACTGAAAACAACAGGTAAAGAAAGCTTTGAAAAATGAAAAATACAGTATTTTCTTTTAAAACAAACACCCATACAGCTTAGGTAACTAAAGGGAACTCAGCAACTGAGGGATTAATCAAAGGATTTGTTGACCAAAAGATTAATGAACTGAATGGTCCAAATGTTTAATATTAACTAGTTTAGAGAGCATGACTAATGTCCATTTTTCATCCTTATGGAATGTCATTAATGCAGCTGTCATCCAGAGTTCGAAGCTACATGACGTTTCAAAACCAAGTTTATTTTTAGGTGTAATACCTACTCTGGGTTTTGGTCCCAAACTAAGAGCCCAAAGTGCTTGACAGCAGACATGATGATCATAAGTGTTTACAGAAACCAGTTCAGCCAAACTGAAAACAAAGGCTCAGAAAACAGTAGAAAACCTGCATCACTTCATTATTCTCACATGAAAGTACCGTTAGATCCTAAAACCAAATTTTTCCCATGTAAAAAGCAATTTGACAAAGTATAGGAACCCTACAAACAAATCCTCAGGTGCCTGAGACTTTGCAATGGCTCCTATCCACCAGGGTCAGACAATAGGGACTCAAGAGATAACTTTTATAATTTGAAAACCCATCCTTTGTTTTTAAAAAGAAAATACAGAGAAAGGACAGTGTCCAAAAACACCATCTAAGCCCCAGTGGCAGCAAACTGGCCATCATCTCTCAAACACAGCACCACAGCTGCTTCAGCTGAACTGGGGTAACCCATACCTCTATAACCCTCACTGCAAATGCATCCGGCACCACAAAAAACTTCAGTATGTATGTTAAAACATGCCTTTTTTAGCAGCATAAATGCTGGGCTGAACTGGAAGATGAGCAACAGCTGCCAAATCTCCCCAGAATAGTGGCATAAAATAAATATTTAGTGATTAGCCCCCTGTTCCCCACAATAAAAGAGAGGAAAAAAAATTACACATTTGTGTGAGCATGAAGCTTTCAGGGCTGACTTATATCTTAAAAATACGAACCATTTCTATAAAACAACATTTTGAGACTTTAAAGGTCTTGCCCTTACAGCTAGCAATGTAGTACACAACAGTTTGTTGGGGAGTAAAATGATCTCCAAGAAATGCTGCTGTAACAGTTGGGACTTTTCCAAGTGATTCTGCAATTATCCCTGTACTGAACCTCACTGAAATTTTTTTTTCTGTACATTGGTTTGCACTGGTGCTGCTGCTGACAACAGAATAGGAATTGAGGCTTCAGAAGTAAAACATACCTAATTTAGGCCCAAAGACTTTACTACTCATTGTAATGTGCAAAAATGAGAAAACACAGCTTGACTTCAAGAACATATTGCAGCTTTGCTCAGTTGGCAGTATCTGAAACATTTTTCTTTTTTCCCTAATTTGCAACCACAAATGTGTTCTTTAATAGAATTCCAGTAGTTATTTTAACTAAAATAATTCCAACTATTACTAAAATAATTGTCCTCTCCCATTAATTTTCTTTAAAAATATTCTGATGATCATGTTTTCTTTGGTCTCTATGCAAGATGACAACACAAGTGACACAGAACAGGGGTTACTGAAATCAGTTCCAAATTTTTCCAAGGTCTCCACATGATAAAAACCACTACACCATGCTAGAGTAAGCAGATGGTGGAAAACACAACTATTATTTTTCTTGCTTCTCTTTTGATCAGAAGATAAAGGTGGTGTTTGGATTTGGGGTTTTTTTAAATATAGAAATAAGATGGACTTCTACAATATTTGCGTACAATTAGCCTTGTACACACAGCCTAAATAGCTAATCAAAGGACATCTACATTCCTGTTGGGATATGAGACAGAGCACAGCTACCCTCATTTGCTCTCAGTGCCTTGAAGCAGTTTGGGAGGCCCTGATCCCCCTCGGTTATCCATTTCCCCACACAGCAGTGCCCTGAGCATCTCCTGCCACGGGGTTAACTGCATCCAGAAGCAGTCCCGGAGGCAGGTGAAGAGCTCCAAATTCCCAAGAAAAGATTCTTAAGCAAATGCAGGAGCTGGCTCTTTTTTCAGGTGGTATTTTCTAGCCTTGCCCAGTGTAGATGCCCAGCAGGATGGGCGGCTCCAGCTCACGCAGAGCCACTGCAGACACGCACCTGCCAGTGCTCAGGTAATGCTTTCACCTTGGAAAGGCTTGTCTGAGGATGCTGGATTTTAAAAGCCTTCCCTTGTTGTCTGGATGAAAGCTGTTTGCAGGGGATAGGTGCTGAAATGATCCTTTTTAGTATGCTGTTGAGTATTTTGTTACGGATCACACCATCTGTCCAAGCTAGTGAATGCAAATGACTCCATCAATTTTTCAAGTATAAGCTTAAAAAAAAATATGCATGTGATAGTAAAAATCCCATACAAGCACTTTCCACTGCACAGTTATTATTTGAAATCTACCACTGAAAATGCAAGATTATTTCAAAAGCACATTCCAAATTCCTAAAAAAGAGCCCCATTATATCTAGCCTCACCGGTCTTTGTATGAAAACAATACTCTTCGCTTTTTCATCTAAATATTAGCAGATACAGTACAAAGTATTTTGTTGATATTAATGTGCTTACAGCTTATTACACTGAGTTAATTAAAATCTGAATAAAGTAAAATCTGGAAATTCTGCATGTCTAATTTGTCCATTAAAGCATCTTGGGTAATAACACCCAGCTCTGTAAGAGCATTAGGCTATCACAATGCAGCATATGATTCTGTTCCAGCTCTATTCATTTCCCAAAGAAATGAGAAAAGCTGCATGGCTTTATGGACAAACCATTAGCTCGTCCTCTCTAGGGAAATGGCTCATCAAAGCATTTTGGCTCCAGACAGATTAGATCTCAGTCTGCTTCTCCTTCAGCAGAATCCAGCAGCACACAGCAAGACCACAGAAGGGATGTCCCATTTGGGACAGCTGAAGTCCCCCCACAGCCGGAGCCAGAATTTTTCAAGTTAAAAGCCAGCAGCAAGTTATTACAACCACAAGTAGAAAGGTGCTCTCAGAATTTGCATATCCAGCAATTCGGTTCCTGTAGCATTCAGCCCAAACTGTGGGCTCCAGGAAGCACTGCATCATCAGGCTCTCCTTCAAAAGGCAAAGACAGGGAAAGGAAGTGTACCAGCCAGACTGGAACTTCAAATAGGCATGCAGAAGCACCAAATACCTCAAGCTGGAAGGGATTCCAACTGGATGTAGCATCTTTTCTGCTGTGCCTTAATGCCCCTCTCACAGAAATCCTTGGAATGCCCTTCTGCGGTTGCACAGTCATGTCAAGTCTGAAATGCACGTGTTTAATACGTGAAATAAATTTTAATACATTAAATAATTGTGTGCACACATGACCAGCACAAGCAAACACTAAGCCATGCTGTCCACCCAAGGTTTTACAGCCAAAAGGCTGGAACATCAGCTGGGTACAGCCTGACATCACTCACTTGCATTAATGAAGCTGTGATAATTCACACCAGCTGAGGATTGATCCCCAGAGAACCTCGATTGCCATAAGTTATGTTAGCTGCCTGCACCCTCTCCTACACTGCTCTTATCCAGCATGATCTCTCACTACCGCCATGCCAGCCCCACCTTGCTCCTCATAGGAATTTTGCCGTAAAGAGCTGTAAGGTTCTAAAAGGTTCAAATTAGCATCTGGATAATATTCAATTGCACCACTTAAGAACGACTTTTATGAAATTTGGCCCACATAGATCTCCTCAAGATCTCACTTTTGTTTAAGGAACTGTTTGTCTTTTCTCCTAAAACCCCTGTCTCAAAGCTCTTGTGACTCTAAGAGGAATTTAATATTTCCCTTAGAGTGGAACAAAGCAAAATAAGGAAGATTCTCCTGCAGACTATATCATAGTCATAAGAAAAGAATATTTGACCAAAGCTCAAATACCTCAAACTCAATAAACCCAAGTCTAAAAGCCTTGGACCATTTAATGAGTCATACTTCTGACTAACTGAACTTTACTCCTTCAAATTTTCAGAAATTAGAAGGAGAAAAAAGCAGGAGTAACTGTGATTAAATGACTTCTAAACTGAAACACACTCAGTGCTTTTAATAAATTTTATTTCTCCCTAACTTCCAAGTGCTCCTTCAGCACACATTCTGGAGATAAAGTGAAAATCCTGATGGATTGCTTTGGAAAAGCTTGGTTAGAAAATTTCAGGGATATATGCAGGCTCAAACAGTGTGCACACCAACAGCAGACCTCTGCAGTCAGAAAGGAGTTGAAAACTCTTGATCTCCATCAACAGCTCACAATAATTTCTGCCAATATTAGTTCCTACTCTACAGTACACAAAAAACCCTCACTGTTTGTAAGCAATGATTAATTCCAAAAGATAAAAAAGGAATAACTGCAGTAAGGATCTACAAGATATGAGCAGAAACATTCCCACATTCCCATACTTAGTCTCCTGTGTCTCATACTTCTGGCATCATTTTACCCAGGACACCAAATTCATGTGGCAGCACCTAGAGAGTTATGGTCCATGTTTTTTTCAAATTCATATCCTACTATGCACAAAAATGATCAGGAAAAGCTAACTTTGTAGAAAGTGTGTACATCACAGCAAGACAAGAACTTCACACACTGCTCCTCTGCACGAGGTAGTACAAAGAATTCTGACAAGCCAATGATTATAAATATTGTCTGCAGCTACATCTCTTTTTCCCGAGAGATGTAGGAAAAGCGCCCAAAGATAAACATAGATACTACAAGTTGCCAAGATCCTTCTGAAAGTTGCCAGTTGCCATCAGCTTCTCAGCCTCAGGCCTTGCTCTTGTTGTTGGCAATTAAAAGTCCACATAAACTCAGACCGAACAGAGGCAAATTTGGATTTCTGAATTGCATTTGATATAAATGCTGCAGTGAAATCCATCAGAGCCTCCTGCTGGTCAGTTGAGATCATTCTGCTGCTCTGTCTGGCATCAAGTTGTCTCTTCTTTAGGCATGATGCTACTCATCACATGCAGGATCCAAATTAAATTTACTGAAAGGTAATTTATCCGTTAATTTCTCCTCTAAGAGGACCAAAACTTCCCACGGTCTTTCCAATGTAACCTCGTGGGAGGGCCTCCAGCACACAGAGGTTCAAGCAGGAGAACTGGAATCCTTGGGAAGCTGTGGTTCAACAACCCTTAGCAAGGGCCTCTCCGACCAGCTGGAGATCAGCACCAGCACATCAAGTCTTCCCTACAGGCAGGGATTGAGATTGGATAAAGACAGGGGAAGACGGGATCACAGAAATGAGTGAAACTGAAATGGGACCACAGAACTGAGTGAAACTGAAACAAGGACAAAAAGCAGCAAACAGAGCTAAGTCCTGAGCATACCAAAAATGTCGCATGAATGGTAAGTAAAGAAACATCCAACTCTCACCTCATGGAAGAAGACTCAAGGTAGTACATTCCATCTCCAGATTCTGAGCTCTTCAGCTGCAACTGCAGTTCACTTGCTTTTTGGAGCCAATTACATTGCATTTCTGTAGTAGATAAGGTAGGTGTAAAACTCAAACCCAGCATCTGCATATCTGATCAACCATGAGAGAGTTAGGTATTGATTACATGTAGATTATTATTTTACCATTTATGACTACAATGTTCTATTACATTATCATCACGATCATCCTTTCTCTCTCTCCTCCCAGTCATTAAATACTGTAACCTAATAACTCATGCCATAGAGCAAAAACTGAGCGGGGAGAGGAGCAAAGGAACAAAACACCCTGCTCCCTCTGAGTGCAGTCTGTCATCTCTCTCCTGAGCACTGATGGAGGTGCTGATCCCATATTACTTGCAAGATAAAGTCAAGTCCTAGTGACTTTTTTTTCAAGTCATTATAATAATGGTTCATGAGGCAAGCCAAGAGTCCCCTGTGACACCCTGGGGACCCCTCTGGCTGTCCCAAACAAGTCTCCTTTCTCCAGCACAACAGGAACACCAGCCCAGCATTTCTAGACTCTTCCAAAACCAGGAATGAGCTGGAGCTCGAACTGCTTGGCTTGAACACTGCGTTTAAAACAAGGCCAAAAAATGTCAGTGTCAATTTTTTGGGGTTAATGTGCATTTTTTAGCTCAAGCCATTTCAACCAGCAAGTAGAGAGGAAGCTTTCCATGGGTCTAGGAGAGGCAGGGATTGATGTGCAGTGACAGTGAGCTCACTGATAAAATTAGAAGCTACAAGCAGGACTTGGGAGGGACAAGCAGAGCTGTCTGGGTGGTACATTGTACCACAAGGGTCCTCAGTCACAGCCTTCCCCACCAGTGATGTGAGGACAGCTCATGTATACAAGGACCAGCTGCAAACTCTCTGTCACAGCAGACATGAGGGATACTTGCTTTTGCTACAGATAGTTCCCACATATGTCTTAGTGCCTCTGTCTCCCTTTGCTTCAGAGCAACCAAGACAAATCTGATTTCCCTATTTTTTTATCTAGAGGGGGGAGGTAGGGGCATTTAAATTATGCCCAAGATGCATTACAGATTTATTTCACAACCAAGCAATTCCTGGCATCTCTCTATTTGGATAAGAATATCTGAAAAATTTTTTTTTAAATCCAAGCAATAAATATTACACAATTAAAGATTCTGCAGTTTACTATTGCCTTCTAACTCTCTGTATGCATGTCTTTTTTTCTCCCCTACTTGTACTACAGCAGTCCTTAATTTTGAAGTTTTGTGATCAAGCTGACTTTTGACATTAAAAAACAATTTTATCTTAACATCAAATCCACACGATGAAAAAAAATTAAAACATCAATATATTACAAATGCATAGGTGCAAGCAACAAAACCAAGGCAGAACCTTCTCACACCACACTTTCTAGAATTAGCTTTGTTTGCCATTAACATAGTTGATTTATATTCAATGTCTTCTCTGTGCAGCTCTGATTTAAACATCATTTTAATTTAACTACTCTTTTTTCCATGGGGACTTCTTGTTAAAATTCCATTCACAACACAGCAATTTCTCTAAATTACACTGATGTAGGGATGAACCGATCTTATCAGCACCATTGAACTAGCATAGCACTTAATACAGAGGGTTTCATTATCTTTGCTGTGACATGACTTGCATCAAGCCTATTTACAAACACTAAACTGGTCTGAAGAAGACCATCAGCCAGACAGGTTGGCAGAAAGACTTGACAGCAGAGGCTCAAGCAAATGCTTATGTCTCTGCATTAGAAAACACAAGGGAAGCAGCAGAAGCAAAACACACAGCAGTACCAAGAAAAGCTCAGGCAGTTAACCAAAAATTACAGAATTGGGGATGTACAGTTATCCACCTAAACCAAACAGTTTACAAATAAAACTATTTAATAGGACAAACATAAGCCTTTTGCATAGATCCTCCTAAAAGAACAGAGGATTTTCTCAGCAGAAACAAGAGCTAAGGCCTCCATCAAGTGTTATTTAATATCTCCTTACAAGTTCAGATAGGCAAGCTACAGCAACAGCTAGGAAGGAAGGGACCTCCTTTGATAACATAAAATGGGAAGATAGAGGAGGTTATATTTTGCAACTGTACAAGCACTTTTCTTGGACAGCAGCAGAACAGACTGCAGTGCTTACTACTGTGCTCCAAAGATGTTTTCTCCGCTTGTCAGTCAGGAATGAGATAATACAGAAAAAAGGACATTTATTAGAGGCTTTGTTAATCCACTGCCGTTTCACACGCATGCAGGTTTTTTTTCCACATTTTTTTTTCCTTTCTAAACTAGGAGAGCCAACCTTTTTTTCTTTCAAAGCAAAAGGAAAGCCAAATCTTAGGTAGATAAGCAGAATACTCACTCAACCTCTGTCCTCCAATATTTCACGGTTCACAGTTTACAGTCATAACAGGATTTTGAATCTCAACAGCAGCCAGCATAGAGCTGGTACTATTTAAAACCTCCCTGATGGCACTGCCAGCAGGAGGGAGATAACAAGAACCCAGGTGTTTACAATCCGGAGCAGCAAGGGAAGCGTTGGAGCAGTGAGATATTCACTGCCACACTCACCACCTTTACTGCCTTATTAAGAGGAGAAGAAAGATTAAACAAAAATGGGGGCCTTAAAGTTTCCTAGAAACAACTCTTCGGAAGCAATTGCAATGATATTTTTAAAATGTGCCCTTGAAAGATGGACAGGACAGTCTCTCAGTCCCCCTCTCCTCCCATAAGTACAAGTCAATATAAATAATACCACGCAATTGCTTTAGAGGAAAGAAAAGGTAAAGCTTAAAAGGTCTATCAGGTTTCAGTACAAATCTGCCACTAGAAAAAAAGTCTTTCTTCTTGTATGCAGGTGACATTTGAGAGACAGGTACCCACTAGGTATGCAGGTTAAAGCTTGCCTCATTAAATTTCAATTTTTGGCAGCTACTGACTGACAGTATCCAACTGTTTCTATGCTTAAACTGAAGACACCCAAATCAGCAGCAATTTCATACCATATGCTCCAAGTAAAGGTCTTTAAATACTCCCACAGTCAAGCCATGTTCTGCAGGACTTGTGAATTTTCTTTTTTGTTTTTTTTTCATCCTCAGTTTCACCTTGAAAGCAGCTGAATATCAATGAAATAAAAATATCATAATCTTTTCCATTTTCTGTACACAGCATGAAGATTGAGAGGCCATTAAATAAAAATTGCCAATATGACTAAAGTAGCTGTATTAAGTAATGTAGAAAACTGACCAGATAGAAACATCTTGCTATTTTGATCAATAGCAATTTCCCCTTGAATGTTTATGCATCAATGTTTTTAATGAAACAGACCCGTCTTTAAGATGTTCAGTCTCCAGCAGAGAAAATAGTGTATTTAATTTTAGTAAAATGCAAACAAATCTCATTTACCAGACACAGGAGGCTAAAAGGGAATTGGAAAGTTGGTTTTATTAAGACCTAAGATGAGCAATCAGGTTAACCCCATAAGACAATTAGGCTGAGACTCATTCTCATCTTCTAAATTCCACTAGAAATTACCATTCCTCTTGAAATGCTTGATAGCTATGGCAGGTTATTAATTCTGAGTTGCTGTGAGACTTTAGAAGTGCACCCTGATATCCATCAACCTGCACCCCAGTCCTCACTTCTCTTCCTCCTCTGCTCACAGTGCCTTAACCAGCTATGGGCATTAACCACATACCTTAATTATGACCCCAGGTTAAACAGAATTGAGCTGAACAGATATTTTCTATTTATTTACAGAAAAGTGTGTTAAAGAATTTCTCTTAGCTGAGAAATATTCTGTAGTTTCAAATACAAAGATTGCAGAAAAATGACATTTTTTAAGACTACCTTGGCATCCTGCAGTAAAACAAGCCTGTCAGCAAATCAAACTAAACACTGAACTTCAAAGTAACTGTGTAGTTCAACTGAATGGAAATAGCATTTATTTACATCGATACACAAAACAAGCATCTCAGGCTTGTTGGAGGCACTTTAACATCATTTAATAGAGGCACTTTGCAATTTTAGCATTTTGTAATGTGTTAACAGTGCTTAGTAGATTCTTAAAAAGACAAATACAAACTATTAATATTTTATGCGCCAAGATCTTCAGAAGTCTTTGGGGCTATTGATTACTTAAACCCATTAAGTGCTATTTTGATCTTAAATAGCTGGAGATATCTGCAAAGAGATTCAGGCTAAGTGGTAATGGCTATTTTGAGAATAAGCAGTTTTTTGGCAGCTATCATTACCGATAATGAAGTTTTCGCTTTAGAAACCCCTCATCAGTAAACAATAGCTGCTAGGTCAGTTTTGTCCAAAAGACTATTTCATCCTCTATTTGTTTTTTTCCTGATTCAAACATGTTTGAGTCCAGCTCTTACCAGGGGCACAGACCAAAAAGATGACCATAAAATTCATGGCATGAGTTTTCTAACTGTGTCATTTCTGCTTCCACTTCTAGAAATGGCTTTTTGTAAGTGAGAGTTATGAAGGTTGGCTTTCGTATAAAGAGTTTCCAGTTTGATGATAAATTGTGCGCGTTAATAATGTTATTAAGTTTGACAATGGGTTGTATCTGATAATAATGTTAATAAGTTGGTAGCTGATTAACAAGTCAGCTGTTAGTAATTGTGTATTCCTAAATAGGTGCATATATGTAAGTTGTGTTGCCACATAAGACAAGGATAGCAGAGCTTTCTAGAAAATCAGTGTGGTGGGGGGGAGTGCCCTTATTAACAGAAAGGGATAAATGGGGGATCCTCAATGGATGACAACATTTCCAATAAGGAAAGCCCAAGACCAAGAAGTCAATGGCCTTCCAAGGGGGTGGAGCACTGTAAGGAGGAGTTATGCTAATGACATCAGCTATAAAAACTGTACTCCCCACCTTGAGGGCGTGCGTCTCCTACCATTCTAGGTCACGCACCCAGCACTGCTATCCCTTTCATTTTGTTACTGCAGATCGCAGGCTTTTATCCCTAATTGTCGCACTTTACTTTTAATCAATAAAACCTTACAATTGGCAAACTCGAGGCATCGTTTCTCTCAGGCTGAAGACTTTAAGTTTGCTTTCAACAGCAAAAACAAATCAGAGCACAGCTGGGATGAAGAAAGAGGCAGTAGCTTACTTAGCTGTATTTTGTCTACCAGTTCTTCAATATTTACTTTAAAAGAAAAATGGTGAATGCATTTCCACCTAGTGAACAAAGAATCATCATCTAAAAATTTAAAATAGCATCAATTCAAAGAATACACAGACTATCTGTAATTTACATCTTCATTTTGATATTCATGACAATGGTCAGTTCAGAAAGAAATATGGTACATGCATGGAACTGAAAGCAAAATACTTCTGTTATAAACAGTCAGGGTGTTGGGTTTTGTACTTGAAGCACTGATCCCAATGGTTAATCGAGGGACTAAGTTTATTAATAGAGTTTGTGCTGATGATCTAATTGGTTCTGTGTTTAAGAATATAAAAACTATTTGAGATTGGTAATTACTCAAGAGTATGTTCTCTATGTTTTGTAAAGATTAATTGTCAGTCGGATTGTATGGGACAAGATGGCCAACAAAGGTAGCCTTCTGGAACCTTCTCGGGAGGCTGTGTGCAAGCGTCAATCAGAGTCCTCAGCCCAGGGTCCCTCGCTGGTGAAGTACCCCAGCATGCTCCATGTGGGCCAACATGCCCCTTAGGGGCAGGCATAGGGATGGGCCAGACCAAGCCAGCTCTTGACTGGATCCATGTCTCCAACTGCCCTGACTGACAGCTCCAGGTCTGCACAAGCCCTGGGAGGTGTGCCTCTGGCTCTTCAGCTAGCCAAGCACCCAGCGCTGCTGTCCTTTGTTTTGTGGGCAGACACGTCGTCACCTGGGTTCTCCAGTTGTCAATTTAATACCTCTTGTTAATAAAACCCTTTTTGATTTTTGAATTGGCTCGTTGTTTTTCTCAATTCCTTTGAGAAAATGAAGGCAGCAACTGCTGCCCATGTTTTGACCTGGTAAATATTTAGTCCTGCCATTAATACGTGAAAAGAAAAAACAACCTCTTTTCACATTCCCAAAATGAAGAGCATAAAGAGTTAAGAGAGATTGATGCAGATTTGGTGTTCTGTGCTTGAAGTTTTTTGTTTGTTCGGGGCTTGTGTGGTTTGGGGTTTTTTTTAAAAAACCAAGAGTGCAAACCAAATTCCACTGAAAAAACAGAAAATTTGCCACCTGCCTTATTGGGAGCCGTATGAAGTCATCAGTGTTTATCTCCCTCGGGCCTTCAGTGATGTCAAGGTAAGCACTTGTATCTCAGGAGCTAGATTTTTTTTTTATATATATCCTTTTCTGTTATCCATAGAAGGTTGTATATTGTACATGGAATTAAATCAAGAGTGTGTACTTCACAAAAACCATCTTTTGAAGGAAAAAACCAATCTGAGTGAAAATATATTGAAAAAAAAAAACAAACCACACAACAAACAAACCCACACCTTTCTTCCGCAGACAAGAATTACTGTGAAGGTAATGGGTGACTACAAAGACACTAGGAAAAAAATGAAAACTCACATTATTTAGAGCAGCACAGCCTTATTGCTCTGTATCTGATCCACAGCTGATTCCTGGTTGCCACAAAAGAGAACCTGCAATCTCACACATCCTTTTACCAGTACAGGAAATGGGAATAAGCAATTTCCCTACCAAAAAAAAAAAAAAGAAATTCCATCCTGAGAAAGACATTAATAGTGAGATCAGCCTAGGATTGGAAAAAAACCCAGAATGCAAAAAGTGTGTCATAAACAGTTTGATGTGAAGGATCTCCAGTGCAGTTGGCTCAGTTTGTCTCACTGAAAGGCATAAAAGAACACTCTGCAACGTGGTGCAAGGAGAGGAACTAACCCCAGACCACATTAAAAAAAAACAAGCCAAAAAAACAAACCAAAACCAGACAGAAAATTGCTTGCTTCTGATTACTGATTCTGCTACAACTGGATTTGTTTCATTTTATGCAATACAGTGAACTGACGTAGTAAGCAGTATATATCTCAGTAAGATCAGTATTCAAAAGGTACAAAAACAAGTCACTTCAAATTAATAGTCACCATTTATCAGAGTAAACCAAGAAAAAGCAGTGTACTTCTACAGCAAAATAACATCACCTATTTCCATACCAGGTTACAAAAAGGCCTTGACTTTCTATAGGTGGTGTGTTTCAGTAGCAATGTTATCCTGTCCCTCCAGAGTGGAGGACTGATTTAATCACAGCACAACATGTATTCCAAATACCTTTGGAAAGTGATTGATGACAGGAAATTCAAAACCTTAACCCCCACAAAACAGGTAGTATGCTTACTGGCTAAAAAAAAAAAACGACAGCGATCTAGCAGTTGCCTCCAAAACAAGGGGCAACTGCATTTTTCTTTTTCCTTACCCAGTTTTGAGCTGCCTCAGATTCTACTGGGAATATTAACAAAGCACTATTTACAGCTGCTCCACCTGTACACATCAAAGTGTCTCAATTTTTGTTTCACAATCACCTTTCAGAACAATTGTTTGCCTATGTCCTGCTCACAGCTGATTAATCTCATTGATCACACTGTACTGTGACACTGACAATGACTCAAGAGTCTCCTTTTGCTTCAGACTTCTCATTAAAAAATTGAGTTAATTAATGCAAAACAAATTACTCAGGAAGCCTATAGTTTTTAAGGTTAAAAAAGAAGAACATGAAAGGGTTTTTTCTGGCTGGGCTTAAGGTGGAATAAAGGTGTTGAGTTGACACCAAGTACATTTATTGAAGTTTTAAGCATGGAATCTATTTAAAATCTTATCCCACTACATCTTAACTGCAGGTGCTCAACATACAAGATTTGTATTTGACGTTTTCCTATGATGCACAATCCTTTCTGTAAGTCCCTAAAAGGTATTTGACTTCAGCTCCTAGTGCCCATCTCTTCTAGAGTCCTGCCTAATAAAAAAATCTCCACTTGAGAAAAAGGCAGCCCTGATGTCCCAGCCCTCATTTTCCTTTCCCAGGTTTCTCCTCTCAACATCCTAACAGGACCAGCTGGCTCAGAAGGAATCACAACACAAGCCAATCTACTCCAAGTTAAGAGTGTTTGACAAGAAAACAAAATAGAACAAATTGAACTATTAGTCCCTATAAAAATGTTGCAAAAAAGCCATCTTGAGAAATCACTTTGAACTAGTGATTTTAAAGGGCATTTAATAGATGCTGAATAAAAAACTCAAAGCTCTGTTTCTTGCAAGATGTTTTTCCTACTAAGACTCTGGTATTTCTCCTCAGAGATTGTGTCCCCTTCTCATTACACAGCACAGAACTCCAGCCATAAGAGCCCACTTCCACCTACAGCGAGATCTCAGAGCAGAACTGAGCTTCATCTTAAGCAGCGCCGGGGCTTGAAAATGACAGGTCTGTGGTTGCAACCTTTGCTACCGAAACCAAGAGGTTTCCGTGTCCTCCCGAGGAGCACACTGAGTTATCCAAGCTGGCAGCAGAACACAAAAGGAGAGTCGAGACAGTTGCTCCAGCAAAGCTGCTCAGGCCAGGCTTTTCCTTCAGTGCAGGGGCAGCGTGGAGAGGAGGAATCGCACGCAACAGGGAAGGAAAGGTCAGGGACAGAGAGCTCTGAGATAAATTGGCTTCAGGCTCCCTTCCCTTGAAAAGAGAGAAGTCACCTACAAGCACCTCTGGGAAGAAAGAGGGGGCCAGTATTTAAAAGCATTTATATCCTTGTTAATTATAATTGAGTTATTTATTATATATGTATATAAAATAAAACAAATCAGGGCTCACAAACCACAAACAAACTAGTCTAACCTCCATCCCCATGTAACATCAGATATAATTATTACCATGGGACTTGCCTAGCTCTTTATCAATTTCTGCCCTCAGAAAGGCAAGGTGCTGTTCATTTTAAAACAAATACCAGGTACAAAACCAAAACAAACACCTTTAAGTGCTCAGAAAATGCTAAGCTTTATTTTCTAAAATAAATAAATTCCTAAAGGAGGAAAAAAACAAACAAACATTTTTTTGTCAAAAAGATTAGAAAGACCCATACACTTTGCACCAAATCAGTAAGCACTGAGACAGCAGTAAGAGAAAAGAAATAGAGAGTAATTTTTTGTACAGGATTGCTATTTTGCTTGACCCACAGGAAGCAGGGAAATGCTATTTATGACCCCAACAGGAAAGAAGAGAATAATTTTTGGAGCCAAGTACTATTGCTATTTTCATTTCTATTAATATAACGTTATATATAACGTTATTAATAAAACGGACATAAATTTGAGACATTTAATGGTTCACTAAATCCCACAAAAGGAGGCAGCCTACTGCTCCCAGCAGTAGTGCTTCCCTAGAGCTTGTGCCAAGCTGTTAAGAGAGCAGCATATTCAAGTGCTTTATAAATATTTCTGCAGGACTGTAAATACCCAGTTCAGTGGGGAATACCTGTGTACACACAGGAAATACCAAAGCTAACGCAGCATAAATAGGAGAAAAAAACCCTGTGTTACCCAGAACTGCTCTGACTTAAATGCTCTCTCAGATGTCCACTAGGCATCTACTCTGCATGATTAAGTGTCAGATACAGGTAAGCATTAACTTAAGTTGGGGTATCCCCAGTCCTGAGTCCAGCTTCTGACCACACATTCTCATCAACTTGGCACCAGCCTCAAAACACTTGAGAGATTTTGATGCTGAGATGTTCTAGGATTCCCCCTTGGTCAGCTGCCAGTCAAGAACTGGGGGCCAGGACTATGGTAAAGGTCAAGGGGAAGTACCAGCATTTGGAGAACTTGCAGCCATTAATTCACCTGCCTCATCACAGCCCAGACAGAAATGAAAAGTATGAAATGGCTTTAAGAAATGCATTTCCCAAAATAATGCTAATTTACACTGACTAAAAAGCATGTGCTTTAAGATTATTTGGGAATGATGGAGGGAGGGAGTAGAAAAAAGACTGGGAGAAGCTGTTCTGCGGTGGGAAAGGGGCCCCTTCATTCAGACTTTTGCAATACCAACACCACGGCCCCTTATCCATCATCTCACAGCACTGGCTACCCAGCCCTCCACATCAGAATCAGCAGCTACAGGATCACAGAATGGTTGGAGTTGTAAAGGACCTTAATGGTCATTCAGTTCCAGCCCTCTGCCATAGGCAGGGAGGATGACTATGCATCTCTGTCCTGAGGTAAACATGCACAAAGATACTTAAATGTTTTAGATATTCAAGCAGTATTCATAATCTCACATCATGCTGTCTTTTAACTCCCAAAATATACACCTTCCAGTGGCTGCCAGCAGAAACAGTGATGTAGGGCTTTCCTGGAACTGATACTACCAACAGGCAGGATCACCTAATGCTGGAACTGCTGGAGTATGAGGTGACCAATACTGGCACAGCGCAGGACATGATGCCACTTCCCTCTTCAGGTGTATTACCACTCCACAACAGAAAAACAAGTCAAACATGGAGACCGCAGCTTAAAACTGCAAGCATGACAGGGTCAAACTCCATGAAAAGAAAGCCAAGGACAGTGACCTGGTGTGTGTTGGAATAGAAAGCCACAACTCCCAGGGTCCTGTCACAAACACAAGCAAAGCATCAATCAGGAACAGAGCAGAATGCAGCAGGACTATGCGTTTCCAGTATTATAGCCCTTGTTTCCAGTTTCTTCTTACCTTAATCTTTAGCTCCAAACCCACTAATTATTTACAGTCCTTCCCTGACACCTGTAGTGTTGTTAACATTTTTATTCACAAGCTATTGCTAACATCTTCCGGCTTATCTTCTCCTTAATCAGTCATTCTGCATTTCAGATGTAACTCACTACATGGAAATAGCTGTTCCGAGTGATACAATTTTACCTATTTGTGTTTACACAAAGTACTATTCATTTCACATTCAGGATCTAACGTACAGATAAGCCTTACTGCAGAGGCATAACTGGGAAAGCTCACTAAATAAAGCACCTCGGGATGCCTGTGCTGGTTTTCTCTGGAGTACAGTTAATTTTCTTCATAGTAGCTGATATGGAGGTACAGTTTGGATTTGTGCTGGAAACAGTGTGGGTAATACAGGGATGTTTGAGTTGCTGCTGAGCAGTGCTTACAGAGTCAAGTTCTTTCTGCTCCTCGTGCCACTGCACCAGCAAAGTAAGCTGGGGGTACACAAAAAATTGGGGAGGGACACAGGTGGGACAGCTGATCCCAGCTAACCCAAGGGACCATGTGGTGTCGTGCTCATCGTACTAAGCTGGGGGGCACATTTGGAGTGATACAGAAGCACAATTTTTCTTAAATAAGCATGAAAAGACAAAAGTAGACCACTTACGCAAATTTAAATCATTGTTGTGCAGAGAGGAATGCTAAAGGCTTCCCAAATTTATCATTCAGCCCATATTGGAAAGAATATTAAGCACACAAAAAACGCACCAGCCTGATTCTGACTTGGACTTTCACTCACAGAAGAAACACTGTAGATGAAACTTGGATCTTTCCATTACCTACAAGGTTAATCCCTGTTCCACAACCCTATTTATAGGGTTACCTATCTGAAAAGTAGCAATTTCATCTAAAAAAGACATCCAGGGAAGAACTGGTTTCTTACTTTCCCCTGAAAACAAGAAATTCTTCACAGAAGGGGCAAGACAAAGTGTTAGTCCTTACTGGAGGCTGAAGTAGGTGCAGAACTACTACAGGTACCATAAGTAAGGAACACTGCAAACACATTCACCCAGTGTTGAGTGTGCACTCCAGAAGTGGAGTGGTAACCAAACAAATGAGTCATGCACACCAACAAAAAAATCCCAGAACAGCCTCTGGACCTCCCGTGAAATACCAGACAGACCCTTACATAAGCAGTGAGTCAATATTACAGACAAGAAGCTTCACAAGAAAATACGTGCCAGAACAAGTCACCCACAAAGTGACTGTTGCCATTTTCTTCCAGGTTTCCCCATCTTTTCAAATGGGCATCTACATTTTTCTATTTACAACAGCAGCAAACACACACCCCATTAGCAAAACTATTAATGACATTAGTTTGTTTCTACAGCCCATAATTATATGTACAACAGACCACAGGCTAACACCAAAAGCAGGAGACCACGGACTCCAGCCTTTAAGCTTTTGGTACCACAAGCAAGGAAAATACTAGGGAAAAGAACCACCCAGCAAACCCTGAACAACCTCAACGCAAAAAACCCCAAGATAGTATCAGCAGGAAGAGACATGTAACTGCCTGGAAATAGGAAAAAAGTTACTGAAATAATATTCTTTACTTTGAACTGCCTATGGGAAGAAAGACCTACTCTAGAGACACTTCTCCACCTTAGTCACTTTAAGTACATTTATATAAATAAACTTAATTTGATTAGTCATCTATGACCACTATAATAAGACTTATTTTAACCTTTTAAACTTTGGGTTTACTCTTCATGTCTGAGTTTAATCTGAAGTGAGTATTAACCCTAAGCCTCCAATTACACTATCACACTTCCAGCAAATACTAATACAGCTGGTACTACAGAATAAGGGGTTAATTTTGCATAAAAAGAGGTGTCAAAAAGGCACAAACTTTTGGGAAGATGCAACCCAAACACCCCACTGTAGTCTCTAAATTATGCGTACAAGTCAACGAGGCGTCATCCCACACCACCACCACCACTGTGATTCTTCACAAAGGTGGGCTCTACTCCACATATGCTTTTAGAACCAATCCTTAGATATTAAACAAAATTAATGGAAACATAAAGCCTCATGAAACCATCTGCACAGAAGAAATATGGAAAACTATCATTAAGAAACCAAGAGTTTCGTAAATTTTGGTAAGGAGTGGGAGCAATTTGAGCATTTTTCTGTTTTTAAGACATAGCACTTGTCACTTCATTGTACTTGTGGCCTACATGACTGTAGACAACTGTTTTCCCTCAAAGAAGAGATTTTCAAGTACAAATTTAAATGGCAAAAGTGTTATTTTCATTGCAACCATAACCTTTAATGACAGAGCAACTGTCCAAATCTTCTAGTGACACTGGAATGAGAACGTAACAAGCTACAATTTGTTGGGTTTTTTTTTAAAGCTCATTATTTCTTCCAGTATTTGGAACAGCTGGTAAAAGTAATCATTTGGCAAGGTCTGTCAAGGGATAAAAAAGAAAAAAGTGTATTTGCTATGGTAGATTACATACTTTAAACCAAAATGAAATGCTGAAACATACAAATATTTATGAAAGAACAGGGAGTTTCAGACTTCCAAATTGTGCAATAAATATGCATGCACACACGTTAGTTCAGATAAACACATCCCTTTCATTTTATGCTCCACTTTTCAACTCTTTTCACAGATCCATCTTCACAACCTTAGAGATTCACTGAAATGGCTGCGGATATGCAACGCAGTTCTGTATAATAACAGAATAACAAAAATATTAATAATATTAATCAGCAAACTACACATCACCCACCGCCCTGAAGATCTCAGGAACAAACATGATGGTGTTCTACACTTACATGAGAAAGCCCTGACATCCCCATCACACGTACCAATGAGACAGTAATGCTCCCATCTCCATGAGGATCAAGACAGCTTTCAAGACTTGCTGGTATTGTTTGAAATGCTTAATAAAGTCATGTCGTGAAAATTCAGCACTTCTTTCTGGAAAGTCACTATTTTAATTTCATCTGGGAAATAAATTTACACAGGCCAAACAATTTCTGGTGCACAGAGATTATGCACCTCTTTGTGGAAAGAGGGAAGGGATGACACAAGATTCACCAGAAGTCAATAACCTCTTTAGAAGATGAGGAAGAATAACTGCAAGCCCTGGATGAGCTTGGACTCCAATTGCTATAAGAGACACAGACAAAATGGTGTAAGTGGAGCTGTATATCATTAGCCTTATTGACAGAGACACAGTTTAAAAACACCACCAATGCTGGTAAGCAGCTGCTTGGCAGGATGGTGTTTAGACAGCCAGTTTACTTTGAGTTCCACCCAAAAGATGCAGGCCCATATCAGCTGATGTTTGCTGCTGAGCTTTTCTTTTTTCTGCACTACTGTAAATTTATCCAAACTTTCAAAAACCATAATTTTAAGCTTCTACTTGTACCTAAATGAATATCACTATACAGTTTGCACTGACTCATCCTCCAGCAGAAGGCTACAAATAAGATATGTTCCTGTTCTTAGAAGTTCACTGAAACAAAATACTTCTTCAGCAACATCCTTGTCACACCAATCGAGGAAAACACATCATTCCTAATGACACAATGATGCTCCCAGTCTTATCCCATCAGTTTAGATGAGCATTAAAAAGTTTGACTGACTTGGGTGCACCGCTGAACAAAATCTACCAGACTTAAAAGAAAATATATAGAAAGAGGAGTGTTAATTAAGTTCTCATTCTGGTTCATTCCTTGCCATTACACAGCCATGGAATTACAGACACCAGCAGATCCATGGAATTTAGGGGTACCTCAAAAAGCCTTTTTTTCAGACTACTTATACACTCAAACTTTGCAGTAATGGTTACCCTGGGAACCTGAGTGGCAACAGCCACAGATTAAGTGCTTCTAGATATGGTCCTGTATCTTTCCATACATCACCCTTGTATTTTCAATGCTTCTTGGCAAAATATCCATAATAATAATTCAAAGGTCTAGAATGAGGATCCAATAAAACCAAAATACACTTAAGAAAGAAACTGAAGGGTAAAGGTTTTAGTCTAATCTCAAAATATCCACTATTTGCTTGAAGCGGTGTAACAAATGGGCCAGAAACTACTTTTTCTGGCTTTCTCCTAGCAGCCCATAACTCCTGGGCCTGTGCCTACACCAGACCTCACCATTAAACAACAGAGTTGCAAGGACTGCATGTTAAAGCAGGAGAGAAGAGCCACAAAAATCTGATGGGGAACCTGCTGACAGTACATGATCAAAACATCCACTAATTGATTAAACTTTTAGGCTAACTTTCAAAATGCATGTTCAAGGACGAGTCACACAAGTTGTTCTTGCCTAAGACAGGTATTTCAGCTACCAACCCCACAGGTTAAGCAAGAAGGAAACATTTCTTTATCTATTGGCTTTTTTATTACTCACTCACTGGTGTGTATTTTAAATCAACTCCTATTATTAAAATGGATTCCTTTATGTGGTGAAATAATATGAACAATAACACACAAGTTTCTCTGCTAGAATAGCTGCCTCTAGTGCAGCCATTAAAGTGCTCAAATTGGCAATAGACACAGTGCTCATTTTCCAGTGGCATCACACCCACGCCTTGAATTCACTGAGAAAATAAAATGTATTTCTTTAGGAAAAAAAACCCTGTCAGAATCAATATCACAAGTTAGCAATTTCCTATCCAACAGAGAATCTTTTCAACTGAGTATGAGGATTTCAGACTAAGCCCATTAACTTGCAAAGGCTCAGAATAGAGAGCTTCCCAGTCCCACATTCAAAGCAATGCAATTTGTAAATGCAGTGCAATAGGGCAGTTCTGCTTTCCAAACCATTGCCAGACTTGTTCTCATGCACAGCAATACTCGTCTCCAAGCATTTTAATGAAAAATCAACTATTTCTGATGGAAAAGATATGCACTGTTTCGTGGCTGATATTCATAGGAATTCTCATGTTATTCTGTGCTTCACTCCTTGCCTCCAAGCCATTAATTGCAAATGACTCTGCTGCTGGGGAAAGTGCATCTTTGGAAATGCAAGACTGGAAAACCCTAGAGCTCCATGGAAAGTACTTTTTCTATTTGCATAGTTGCAGGTCTTCTGCAAGCACGACCACTGGGCATCACCTTTCTCAGGACTCTCTAGATGTATTTTAGGATCTTACCCTGGGTCTAAAATGGCCAGGATACTTCAAGGACAAGTTTAAAAAGAACAAAGAGCAAAACAAAGCCCCTTATGCAAGGGCTCAAATGAGAAAATCCATTTTTTGTTACAGCATATTAGCATAATCACAAGACCTTGCTTCTGTTAGACAGAAAATTCTTCTGTTGATCACAGAGGGAAACTCACAGCAGAATCAGAAGAGTCTAACTCAGACTTATGAATTCCAAGTACCCTGGGAAATAACACAGGCCTTAATATCACCGCTGCCTGTCTCCAGCAAAATGCAAATTAGGTTGTGAAAAAGACTACAAACCCCTTCCCTCCTCTGAAAACCAACAAAACCCACAATTTCTCATCTTTTTTTCTGTCTCTTTCACTAGAGTACTGTGCTCTGTTGCTGAGGCTTGGACAGACCACTGGGGTCACGGAGTATAAACACAGCTAATCAATGTCAGCCAAAAGCTGGAAAGATGATCCCACACGACCACAACAGAATATATGCTGAAACACAGTGAGCCATCACAAAGCTGTTCCGTGCCAAGCTTCTTGGTTCTCCGTTCACATTGCTTCAGTGGAGAAGGAAGGAACTGAGGCAATTATTGTTACAGAAAGGTCCATCTTTATGCACAGAAAGATCCAGGCAAAACCACCACCTCTTATTTCTGGTTTCAATTTGGTGTGCACCTTTCCACAAAGAAGCAATGGAGTTCCTATCCCAGAGCTCTCACCGTGTATTGAGACAAACGTCAAGATGAAGTTTGCAAAGACACAAACTTTCCATAATTTAACACAGTTTTTCATTCTCCTTGTGTGCATACTTTTGAAATACAGGTCAGAGCCAAACAGTAAATGCAAAAGGAAGTAACAATTTGAGGCCTTTTTGTGAGAGCACTGTATTTTTTCTCTGCAGTTATTGTATATCTGCAAAAGTAACTTGTTCCAACTGTGTTTTTCCTCCATGGAGCACAAGTTTGCTACTCAACAATCTTCCCTTTCCAAGGCTGCAGAGAGAAAGGAGTAAATTTATATCATTCTTACTTTGTACGAGAGTTTCCACAATGGTGAGAATTTTGTTTAAATTCATTTTCAAAAATAATTTCTCATGCTCCTGTAGCTCTGTGTGAGCTCATAATTCCAGCACACAGCAAGTCTAAAACAAACTTCTAGAACATATCACCTTTAGTACAATATTCACAGAAGGCTCAAAATACTTAAGAGGAAGGAACAAATGAAAGGCTTTTACATAGTCACAATCCTGTTTCATTGAACTTGCATCCCTCTCATCATCATCTCATAGTTTGGTTTATGGAAACATTCTTGCATCTTCTCTGTTGGCCTCTGCTTTATCCAGAGCTTTTCTAGATAAAAATTTCCTCTGTTTCTGAGGGAACAGATATCCCCCTCCTGCCTAACCACTTACATCACCAAGGAAATCATCCCCTTGATTGCCCTAACAGTACATTAGCAGTTAAATACATATATATTCTACCACTTAGGCTTACATGCCTGAAAGAGCAGATGATGCCCACTCAAGCAGCTTTTCTACAGTCAGATCCCCCATCAATTTCAATGCAAATTCCCCATGGAGAGTGACTACAAAGACTGGGCTCCTGCAAATATTTATAGCATAATTCAACACAGTTAATGAAGTAACCATGACACAAACCAGAGAGAATACCAGTTTAATATGTCAGTCCTTAGCCACATGAATAGAAATTAATATATACACATAGATATCATCTAAATCATGAAACAACTACAAGCTCTGCATTGCTAAATAATGCAGCTGTAACAACACAGAAGAACCTTGAATCCTGAAAGGTAAAGATGTTTAACAGACAAACAAACAGTAGAAAAGCTAAATTTCACTTTAGGGAAAAAAAAAGGTGCAGAAAATCAGCATAGGTGACCTAATTTACAGTTCAGTTTTTCTTGAGTAGATACACTGATATGCAAACTACTTCAATACTAGCAAAAAGGGGGGAAAAAAAAGTGCTTCAGGTTAAATGCCATCAACTAAAAAAAAATAAAATACAGCAATTGAAGGACGTGTACTTACATGAAAGGTATCCAAGTATGACAATAATACCCACCTCTTAATTTCCAATCATCAGTTTTACACTTTTTACACATTGCCTGAGAGATAAGTGCTCGTATTGAGTGCTTATCAGTGCACACACTGGCAACTTCAAGCAGTTTTGCTCAGGAAAAACAAGATTTCTAAGCTGCAGTCATCTCATTTTTACAAACATCTGCTATCTTTATTGCTTTAGGATTTAACATTCCAAAGGGTATATGCAGCATCTAGTGATTTAAAAGATTTTCTTCCTCACAGTAAAATCCTTTAAAAATATGGTTCTGTGTTCATATGCTCCTATTTCAGTTGTATTAGAGAAACTGATAGAAATTAACCTAAAACCTAATACTCTACTCCCACAACTACATAAAAATCATACTTCAATCTAGTACTCCTACCCTTGCTTTTCCAAAAAATAATACTTGAATTATATACAATGCATGAAGTCAACGATATTAATTCCCTAATTAGATATTCTTTTCCCATTACCCAAAAAATTGGTATTTGATGCAATGGAAGTGTGCACAACACATTATTAATCACTGTCAACAATGTGAAAGGTTGCAAAGATAACTACTAATCATTATAGAATCTGGGCACGTGGCCAAAAAGTAAAAACACACACATGGATATTAAGTTATCATCAGTGGTTATGAATAGTTTTTGGCTTCCAAAGTTTGACACTCAAACATCTGACATACTGCCTGGATCTCCCTCCCAAAGGCCTTGATTTCAGAAGGGTTTGACTGCACGGTGTTCTCTCTGAACATGCAGAGCATTGCTACATATGCTGACTGACAACGTGCTTGGACTGTAGACACACAAGAAGTTAAGATATTGGAGCCTAAGACTCAATTTTGAACCATTTGCTGAAGCACACAGTCACTTTTTCATCACGTTTTCCTCTCAGGCATTAAGGATGAAATGAACCTATTAAACAGTCACCATGTTGTTTTATGGTATCTTTGACATTATCTGCAAAGGAGACAACACTACATTACAAATAAAAACAAACAGTCTTTATCTAGCCATTAAACACAAATCAAGACTGAATGCCTTCATTATTTAGAGGCTGTAAAAAATTCTAAATTGAAATCCACTTTCTAGTTTAATAGGAATGGATATAGGAATGGAAAATAACTCATAACATAAAAAGCACTCTAGTTACTAATCTTAATTGGCAACAAAATATTATCATTGAAGTTCATCATAGCAGTTGACTTGCAATAGGATAATTTCGGCATACTATTCTCTTTCAGGAGAAAATTAGTCATTCCAAACTCCCAGATGAATTTGGTCATGATAACTGGACACCCCTTAAGTTGGCTAAAAACATGTGCAAGCTTTAAGGAAACATAATTAGATCCTGTTGTATCCTCCAAGGACACACTAACAGACTTTACCTCTCTTCAAAAGGCCCATGCCCAGCTGGGGCAGCAGCTACAACACACTCTAGAGCACTCCTTGCAGCGTGAGGTTGTTAATAGTACAGTGGAGGTTCATCAGGGATAGGGGCTTGTCTTCCTGACCCCAGGAACAGATGCAGCTGAGGAACTACGGGGTAAATGAAGCACATCTACCAGCACTAACTGTGGAGCACACAGGGCTGAGACAGAACAAACTCTGTCCTCCTCTCACCATTCCCTAGCTTAGACTCTCCCCATCCCAGATAAGATTCACTGGGATGATAAGAAAATCTACTTTTATCTGTCCTGAATATTTGAAGTACACCTGCTGAAAAGGCTTACTATAGAAGTTGCAATCAGAAGCACTACTGTAACCCAAAGAAGCAGGACACAAGAGACCTTTATACTATCCTCTCATCCAAAATCATGAACTCTATTAAATAAATTAGTGGTTTACTTGGAAGACACCTAGCAAGATAAACCAATCAGCGTGTATAATTTGTTTATGCACACACCTCTTGAGACATTCAAAACATCTTGGAACAATCTTAATCCTAAATCCTTCTGCACTTGATAGCGACCAGCTTTTACTGCAGAGGAAGTGTTACTAGTCATGATCTGTCACCTTATGGCAGAGGAAATGACAGGGAGGAGAGGACAGCAGTTACTGCTTCATCATCTTCAAAGACGTGGACAACTGATGTAGATTAGACAAAGTTCTTGAGCTGTCCTTGCTCCCCAAGAGCACAGAGCAGCACTAGAGGGGGATCACCTCCACTTCCACACATACCTCTGGCTCTGTGGGACACTTCTCTCAGCCCAGTCACTCTTTTCAGCACACACCAAAACACTGCACAGCCAGGAATTGTCTGCATCTCAATACACACATGAAAAGCCACTATGGAACAGTAAAACAAAAAAAAAAAGCTACTATGGAACAGTACAGTCATTTGCAGACTGTAGAGTATTGTGGGTTTGGTGTGGTTTTTAAGGGGTTATTTTTTTTTGTTTGGGGTTTTTTGTTATTGTTTAGAAATAACGACACTTCCATTTTTAAGCAATTTCCTCATGTAAGGTGAATGCTTGCATCATACTTGCTTTCATGTTGCTTGTGTTCTTGTCTGCAAAACTAGAGCAAGTATTTATCATCATTTATTAAGATTATCCATTTCTAACATCAACTTAACTTACAGCAACAAAAACCCCAAATAAAAAACAAAACCAGCACTACAAGAACAAGCCAGTTCTCCTCCAGCTTCCCATCCTCCATCAGTCTTCTATTCTCCCCATTCCTGAAATCAGCCAAAGATCTTGGAGCTACATTGCCTAAAAGCCACCCAGGGCCATGCACACAGCTGGATTCATCTGAAAATGATGCNCCCCCCCCCCCCCCCAGAAAAAATTAGCTTAATCCAAGAGGCATCCAATACTGGGATCTGTGTGTCTCAGATATTCTCATCTACGTAGGGCAGCACTGAAGGGGGTCACCCAATCAAGTTAGCCCTTGAAATGTGAAGCTGCAGCAGCAGGGCAGTGGCAGACAGATCAGTCCAACCCATGTGACACACTCGGATTGTGAAGGGTTCTTTTGTTTGAACTTTCTAGTAAAGCTCCAGAGATGCTTCTTGCTGTTGGAACATACCCACGTTGGGCCAATTACCACCACCCAGCTGCAGCACTTCCCAACTCAGATCCTGCCATAACAACATAAAGAATGAAGGAGGGAGGATTTTCTTTCACTCCTCAGCACTTCACATACTCCCCTGAACCGCAGAGCTCTTTCCTGCTATTATTTACAACTGACAGTCGGAAAATAATATTCTCCTCCATGAAGAGATGTGCTTATACACATGGAAAATTGCAACAGCTACATCTGCAAGCTGAAAATATATTACCTACAGATAAAGACAGGTGAATACAGAAGACTAAAAACAAAACATTGTCTTTATGCTATTATTGATTACAATGTATGTTACAAAATCTGGATTTTCTGCTAATGCCACTCAGTACATATCTTCTGTCTCATTGTGATTCTGTCAAAGCATTAAAACACATTGACTTCACACTCAGCCATTGTAAATACAGTGCATGACATTAGACCACCCACCATGAAATCAAAGTTCCAGGCTCTTAGGAAAGCAATCATCTGCCTATCTATCTAGAAAGGCCCTTGCCTGTACATGCTTCCATCTATTCTGGCATTTCAATGTGCTGTACTGCACTCCAGGTTACTATGTAGTTTACACAAGGTGAAAAATCTCCCCCACACTCACCTTTCATCCTCTGCCAGCTAGTCTATTATGCCATGCCATCTGAGTTTTAAAAGGATGCACCCATGGATTTATTTTCCCCACCAGATAAATATTTATGAATATTTTATTCCAGTCCTAACACATACACACTATAACTAATCTTCCTTTTATTTAGCCAAGCATCTTAAAGGAAAAGGAGTTTGAAGACAGGCTATTCCTATTGCCAAGCCTGAGCTCCAGAAGTCAACATATTAATAAAATTACACCAGTTTAGAAGGCAAATTAAAGACACAACAACAACAAACCAGCACGTAGATTAATGTAAGTTTCACATCAATGGAGTCCAGTATTTAAAACCTGTGAAAATTACATGTTTGAAATAAAGATCTCCTCTAGTGTTTCATGGTGGTTTTCTCATTCACACGATGTGTGAATAACATAAAGCACAAACATTATGCAATTAAGAGATAGCTGATGCAACTTTCATTCATTTCTAATATCTTACGTTGATTTTGATCAAGGCTGATATGGGAAGGGCACACTTTCAATAACTGAATTAGCACCACCTAGTTTTTGTTTGACTGGTTTAACATTCATGTTGTGAACCAACAGAACAATTACAGAACAACCGACGTCCAGTTCATGCTCATATCACAAAAACATTTTAACTACAATCCAGCTTTCCTTACCCTAAGCCTTGCAATTCTGTGATCTCTCCAGTTTCTAACCACTATCATTTCTACTGCATTCAAAGGATTTACTTAAAATTTTTGAATATCACAGGACTAAACTGACGACATTTTAAAAATTCATTACCTTGTTTGACACGATACAGCACACATCAATGAAGAAAACAAGGCATCTGAATTAGGAAACTTCAGAGAGAGACAGTGAAATAACACAGGCAATTCCATCTGCCTTGTTACATTTTTGGTGTAGTCATTTCGGATGTATGTTGTTTATCCAAAACAAATCTTCCAAGTTACTGAGGATCTGATAGTCACTGCTGTCATCACAATGAAGAACTGAAAGACTTTAGAAAATAAACTGCAAACTAAATGCTTGCAGCACGTAGAGTTCTCATTTTCCACCTATAAGTGAGGTTTTTCATAACAAGCCTACCTTGTCTCTATCGATTTCTCAACTGTTATCAGATCTCAGAAGCTACTCTCTTGCCCCTCAGCTCCCTTGAATACAACTCCTTTTTTTAGTGCAGAATACTTGAAAAATAGCTATGCAAGTCTGAGTACATATTTATTACCATCAATGTGTGATAGCCTCAAGAGACGTCCACGCATCATAATCTGTTAGCAAGAAAAGGAATCACAGTCTTCGATATCATGCTATTTTTTCTCTAATGCTGCAAGGACAAGCTAATTTGTAAGCCAGATCATTTCTCTCTAAAGGACGAATGACAGTCTTCTGTAAAGAAGGTATTTTTATAATTCCACCACAAAAAGGGCAAGATATTTTCTCTCTACCACAAAAAATGATGTCCATACTCTCACCGACTTTTACTTCCATGGGAATGTTGCAGGAGTCTCTCAGTCTCCCAAAAATGGGTCTGGTTCCCATCAGAAGCCGCAGTAGACTCTTGAGAAAAATGGAGGAAGGCTGAGGTATCTACACTGGCTCCATCTCCCCATAATGCTGGACACAGAAACCATGGGTCACTGTCACATCCTTCCTCTGGGTTATGCTGCATTGCCAGATGAAGAGCAGAAACAAAGTGAACTGACTGGCAAAAGTGTTTGTGCAAGAAAAGGGAAGAAACTCAGATGTATTAGCCCTCCAGTCTTCCTTTGCAAAGGGAAATTATGACTTGATCTAGAAGACAATAGTAAGGTACTGCATTACAAAGGGAATTCAGCTGGGAGAATAAGTTCACTTAGTCCAGCAGTCTCCTACCAGTTAATTTAGAGTTAGAGCAATGTGACCTTGAATAATTTTAGAAGAAAATACCCGTTTTCATCTGTAACACAACTGTTTTACTGCCAGGTTCTGTTACACTTTAAGTATTCCTCTTAGCAATCCTTTGAAAGTAACACATGAACACGAATGCATACACAGACATAGGATGCTTTTCAAGGAGGAATACCTAAGAAATACACATTTGTCACACTCACCAAGAATTCCTTCATCTGCACTGCACCAGGAAATATGCTTAAAGTTGCCTTGTACAGGATCTTAACAGAGAACCCTAATTTCTTTCTTAAAGAATATACTAGAGCTTTGCTGCTACTGGAAGATGTCACTAATATTTGTTTCTTAAAGTTATGAATTGCTGCAGTGTGCAAGCATAAATAAATCTCTACCACATCTGTCAAACTAGACTATAATCAACCAGAAAAACCCCTAACACTGAGTGCCTAAAAATAAATACTGACAAATGCATGTCTGTCTCTCCCTAATGCCTCCCTTTCTGGAAGACCCTTGAGTCTGGAAGACTCCAAGCTTTGCAATACACCCTAAAATTAGTAAAGAAGTCCAAATTATAACAGAGACTATTTCCTGTACACGCCTTCCTCCTTTTCCCCATTCCTTTTCCTACCACTCCCTTCACCAGGAATATCACAATAGATAGCTGACCTCAGGGACATCAAATTTGCTTCCAGGCACAGACACAGCGAGAGGCAATGTCTGACTGTCCAATTTGAATTTCCCAGCTATTTAGGTTTTGAAGTATTTTGTACCATGGCCCACACATTATTCCAAGTGACAATTACTTCAAAGCCAGAGGGTACCATTTGCATAATAATGAACATTTTCCTAAGGAGGTGTGCAGGAAGCTACACGCTCATGAGTTAGAATGTATATTATCTGAAAGTCACACTTGCTTTGTAAAAATAAGTAAAAACACAACCTCTAGTGTTTACATTCTTGTACCTTTTATGTAACAGACTGAGAGACACCTGTCCTATTAAATGCACAGGACATAGAACTAATTTTTGCAACATTGAGTCATCTGACACTCAGTAATTTCCATTGGACTTTTCCCATGTGTAAGGGCTGTGAAAGTGGGAAAGCAGTTCATCAGGGGAAATGCATCCTATAACATGGAAAACATGGGTTTGTAACATCTTAATCACAGAGAGAAGGAGGGAAATACAGCAACTTCTGCTAAACCACTGTAAAAGAACAGAATGAGAGATGAAATGCATTTCACAGCTGCAGAAGCATTTCCAAGAACACTGTGGCATTAGGTGTAAATTTTTTTTACAATCTAACTAGTAAAAATGAATTCTTTTACTAGGCATAGAGTTCTCCTTAGCATTCTACAACCCTTTTTAATGTCGGAAGTTAACTTTATTTTGAAACAGTGTTCTTATATTCTAAATAACACATCCTATACTACATAGCACTTACCTATATTTACTGCTTGAGCCTTTTGGTTTCATTACCTTTGAAATTAGATTGATGAAGCCATTAGGATCTAAGCTATAAAATCCTCATTTATACCACAGGATGTGGAAAACTGGAGTGAGAGGCTCACTAATGCACTGAGCCACAGCTACAGCATCATGTCCAGCTTTCACTCTTTAGCCCACACTCACAAGGGCCCCAGACAAGGCACCCCAAAGCCAGCTAGGAGACAGAAAATCTAATCCACCCCAGACTGGAGATTTTCCACAGAATCAAGATGCCTGGCTAAATTTTGAAATATCCCAGCTAATTTATGACCATTAATACTCATAGTCATCCAAGATAAGAACAATAATCATATGTAATGCCTTAGGGTTTTAAAGCCTGTTGTTAGCAGCAGCAGCTGGAAGAAGGGCTGGATTTCTTCCCTGCACACAAGGCAAGCAGCTGATACATCATATTGTTGGGTTTCTGTCCAGCTCTGAAAGATCAGCTATTGATCAGTGCCACTGGCAGTACAGCACACCAGACACTGTTGTAGGATTTGAATGAGCAGATCACACCAGTGTAGTCTTAATCTACCATCAGAGAAGGAGGGGAAAATCAGTTTAAAACTACATGCTATGTAGATACACACAAATGCAAGCAAGGAAGTTCTTCCAGGCATGAGCAGAGTCAGGGGTGCCAGATAAAGTCCTCATCAGCACTGATCCTCACTCCTTTAAGACTGGAAATAATCAACTCTTCCATATTATTCAAGACAATTTCAGAAAACAGAAATAATTTCTGCCTTTGTACAGTTCCATTTACAACAGCATCTGCATTTATCTGCTGCGTAAACTGTTTACCATGCAAGCATTTTCAGAGGCATGCATACCAGGATTTTGGAATAAACCCTCAAGAATAATTGCTCTCCTTTTTGTTCATGTGGGGGGAAAAGGATGTCAGACTCCCCCAAGCATATTGTCATTCATCCCCATGCTCTATTTTTGGTTAAGATAGAGATCCAAAACTGGGCATCCTGCTAGGAGTGCCATCAGCAAGTTTGTAAAAGGTGTTACAGATGATTTCCACAGAGATTTCCAGAGTCCTGTCCTTGTGTAATGCTTCATTCACAATTCGCCCATCACTTCAGAGCCACAACATAAGCAGCAGTTGTTTATGCATCTCATCACCTACTTGGTTTCATCTCCCGATCATCTTCATTCCCTCCTCTCAAAGAGGCTTTAAGCCACAGTTCATGTGGAAAGCCACTATTGTCCTAAGTGGCTTAAGCCACCTGTGAGATCAGAATCTTCAAAGCACACCCAAATGATTAGAAAGGTACACTCCACAGTCTTACAATGTCATCTGCTTACACATGGGTATTTCTTCCACACCCTTAGAACTTCAGCTGAAACTCTTTAGTCAGGTTATTTTCAAGATAATGAACTTCTACTTCTTTGTACGAAGAAGAGAAATAGCATATGTACCTGCACCACATGTAGTTTACTCACAAAACAGAGGTAAAGCTCAAAAATTTGGGCAAGCCTAAGACCTCAAGGAATCACACACAAGCTTTTTTCATTGAACAGTAACAGAGACATGGGGAAAGGTCAGGGCAAAAAGATGAGACTGACAGAATTACATGAGTCATTTCTAGCTGAGACTATGCCACGCAGTCCTCAGGCACACAAAGTTCACCGCTTGCAGTCTAATCTTTGATTGGTTGACATCACCAAGATCCTTTGTATCACATCCTAATGCAAACTTATACAAGCTGGAAAAAAACCCGCCCCTGAATCTTAAAAAGTTTGCAAAATTCCTTTAACTAGACAAAGATTACAAGAGACATCAGCTGAATAAGCAAGATCCTCTGTTTACATTATATAAACATTTTTGACAATATGGGAAATTTCTTTAAGACCAGGGTCTGTCTGGGAGAGGGCTGGCAATAGCAAATCACACTCCTGTGGTTGTCTCATTAAAACCATTGCAGAAAGAACTTTTAGAGAGAATAGAAGAACAAAATACCTTGTAGCAACCATTAAGGTGAAAATCTGCATCACCAAAACAAACACAACTACCCGTTTCTTTTATGAGAAATTTGAGCCAATTTCTCAGCAAAGAGTGGTTTAATATAGTCACAGATAGCATACCCACAAAAAGGGTTTCAGAAGCATCTTAAGAGCAGGAAATTCATGACCTTACAGCAGAATCCAAGCCCTGGACAGAACACCAAGGTACATCCATGTAAGTTAAATCTCTCAAATCTGATTCTGTGATTATAATGTTTAAAGTAAATTTATTAACAATCTTAATTACTGTAATAAAAACATTAAATCCAGTCAGGAACTAAAATTTTACAGAGATTCTTATGTTTAGAGAAGGTTTTAAATATCTGCAAAATGAAGAAGAAGCTGATATTTTCTCAGTTCTCCTGCTCAGTGGATTTTTATTGCATGCATATTTCCATAAAAACCCAGTTAGTTAAATTATCAAAACACCACAACACAGCTTGCTGTAATTTCATAAGCTAAGTCTTGCTGCAATTTATAAGTGGTTATACTTGAGTGCTTCCACACTGGCTCAGCAGCATAGCACCCAACTGCATTAATGTCTCAGCACAAAATTCTGCTAGTAAACATGGTACTCAGCCACCATTACCCTGCTTTAAACAACACAAGTCCTCAGTCTAAGCAGGTCAATACATGTGAGACTACTTATGCTCCTTAAACTGACTTTGATATAAAGGTAGCAGCAGAGCATCCTAAAGCAAATGGGAAGTGTATCAATAATAAGCCAGGAAAAACACAAACGCAGGAGAAAGCTAAAGCATATGGCTTCAGTCACGGGTATCACAACGACTGCTCCAACAAAAACAAGAGAGAAAGACGCCCCATGAAAACAGTGTTAGTCTGCTTGTAACACTGTAAAACTGCAGCTCACACATTCTTCATTCAAAATAAAAATAAAATAAAATAAAGCTGAGGATGTTTACTATCAAGCAGCAAAAGGGGAAAAAAATACTGGAAGACCACCATCAGTTTGGTTTTACAAGGTCCAGTGCCAAACACAGTCTGCCTCTGTGGCAGCATGTGCAGGTAGCTTGAACTGATATTTCAAAATCCAGGGTGACAATTTTTTTGCAGTCAGAACCAAAAATGGCCACAAATCCATGCACAAAAGCAATCAACCATCTACAAGCCGGTGAAGTGCAGTATTATCATGCTGCTTTCTGTGCTGCTGACAACACAGTCCTTCCTAAAATCTGCCAGCCCATTAGACCAGTGGAAAGTGCAAATAAATCTCTAATAAAAAATTAAAATCTCAAGTTAAGCAAAGACAAATGCTTAGTTAGACAATAGAGCACATCAAAGCATAAAATACACATTTACAGAGATCCTTCTGAAGTCTGAATGCATTTCACAATTACATTTTACTCATCATTCAGTCAAAGAGGGTTCAGTCAGGCACAGCAGAAGACACTTCTGTCACTACCACACATACACATTTCTTCAGGATGTCCCACTAACTTAGAGCTATGGACCTGAATGGAAAGTCAAGAAGAGGGAATGAAGGATGGAAATCAACTGAAGAAGTATTTCTTTTCACTCATCAGCAGAAAATGCATTTAATCAGAACACAGGGCAGCACTAAATTTTTCATGACTCATGAGTGATCATTTTATATCAAAACAATACTCTGCATACAAACTCTATGGACAAATAGTCTATAGCATCACCTATATTACTCTTGTATTTGAAGACTGTTGCCAAGGTCATATCCTGGCATAAAGCCTGCTCACTATTCACATTAGTATTCATGTTGGTAATCCTGCTACCTTCAGATGGTCAGCTTACACGGTTGTTAAACCTGATCAAATTCTTCACTTGTACATTACCAGTTACATGGAATTTGGCTATGTAATTCCCACTAGAGCCAACTTAAGACATGTAAGATAGCTGCATTGCTATCCCAAAGATTAATATGAGTCCTCTTAAACTCAGCCTGGAAAGCTGAGATGAGTGAAAAGAACCTGCTTCAGCTGATTTCAGCAAAGTCAGAGGCAGCTCAGTTTTGAGTTCTTGATGATCAGCCAACCCATAAAAAGCAAAACCCCATCCCTCTAAAAAGCAAGCACAAATACTAAATCTTGTCTTGCTTTAATCAATAGAGCTACTAAGTTGATCCCTAGAAATACACTTGAAAAAAAACAAAACAGGAAACTAAGCTTTATTTCTACACCACAAATGCAAACATAGCATTCTGTGTTTTACTTGGGAAAGACAAGCCAGATCCATCATCATAGGGTGAACATACACAGACTGATTTCTTACTGCTTCAGAAACACTAAACAATGGTTGACTTTTTGTCCAGAAAATATATGGTGATAAAACAGAGAATGCACTCACCTGATTAAAAATGAGCTTGGTTTTATTTCTTCTAGCACATGCCTCATTTCCAATAACAAAAAAGTGTCTATTGATGATTAATTTTAATGGCCTTTGATCACATATCCATTTTTCCATATTAGAAGTCTAAGAATTTTAAGCTTAGAAACACTAAAGTTTACATTACTATTCAACTCCATAATAACAACAACTGAATTGCATCAACATTACTATTATTCCAAACTGATTTTTCGCAGTAAGCATAAGTCTAAGCAAAGCTCTCATCAGCAACCTTTCCCTGAAAAATTCTATAGGAAATGAAACGTAATACTCTATTAAGACTTGTTTTGCAAACAGAAGTGAGAGAGATCACCCAAGCATGCGGAGTCATTAAAATGGATCTTACATATATCATTATAAATTTAATAATCTCCATGACGGCTAGAGTTCAAGTTAAAATGAATGTCAGCAAAGCATGACCAATTGATGTTATCCCAGCTGCCACTGAGCCTCACTTGGGGTTATATTATACATTCAGAGGCCCCATGCTACATGTGCACCAAACACCCAGAGCCAGGAGCAGATGGGAGATGTAGGCTCCCATACCCATCAGCAAGGAGAGACAGACATAATTGCATATTAATTTTGGTGCATCAAAACAATTACAGCATACTTTGGTGTCACAGGTCGCAAATGTTTTTCCCATCACACCCCACATGCAGTATAATGTCATACGCTTAAGGAGGAAGGAAAAAAAAAAGTGTTCTAGCAGCCTCCAGAAATTAAGTCAATAGAAGGATTTTGTTTCAACCTTTATTGATTTACTTCAGTCCCAAAATGCTTCCTTGAAAAATGTAGAAGAAAGACCTTGGCAGCCTGTCAGTTAATAGATCATGCTTGGTGCAATTAAAATACATTCAGGAGTTTTATTTTGTTCCCCAAATAAATGTTCCCCAAATGCCATTTCTCTCCAAGCAAACAGCCGCATTTTATCCAATTTCTGAAAGTTTCCAGGCTGCTTAGATTTCTAATGGGGTGACAGGGAAAGCACTTTTATTCTTCAGCAGACCTGATGAAATTGTGACACAAACCTTCCTCTCCCTGAAATTAGACAGTGCTGTTGAACAGCAAAATAATAGCTGACGGTCAATTTTTTTTCCAACTCACTTTTCAACTGAAATAGAAATCATACAGGGAAAAGGAGCTCTCCACACAGAGCTGAACATGGCATTTTCTGTCCCCCACCAACTGCGTGGAGGACGACATCAATGATTTATACAGCAGAAACACGTCAAGTTTTAGTTTGCAAGTTTTTTGGTGCCAACAAAACAACTTTGGAGTCCCAGTTGTTCACAAGCTTCAGTTTTGTCTGAGACAACCACTTCACTTAGGTCAATTCAGTGCACCAACCCACCAGGATGGGATAACACACCACCACCTTGACACACAGCTTCCACAAAGCACTTGTGCAAAACAAAGGCCAACAGCTGACTTTAAGTTCCATTGTACATTTTGATTCAAGTCGAAATTACATCTGGCAGCTACAGCAAAATTCAAACAGTACCACCAGGACAACGAGGGCACTGACAAGTGTACAACATTCTCAGCAAATTAAAACACCAAACACCAAGAAAGCATTTTTCTAACCACTCTACTAATGATACCAACAGGAAAAAAAGCTAAACTTAAAATAAATCAATGATCTGACCAGACTCAGTAAGAGTCAGTATACTTCATTTGCACTGTATATCTTTCCATCAAAAAACAGCCAGAATTCTAGAGATTTTTCCCTTCTTTCACTCATACCACAATTTCCCCTTCCTCAGCTCTTTGCTCCATACATCAGAAGAAGCCTGAAGAGAAAGACAAACATTTTCTAAAACATATAATCAGGAGAAGAAATCTACAGCTGGCTGAGCATAGCAAACAGCAAGTGCAAGTGATAAAAGCATTATGTGGAGCTCTTCTGCCACTTGCATCTCCTTCAGTAATTTAAGCAGAAAGTGTTCCCACCTTTTGTCACTTACCCTTTTTTGATCTTCCAGTCCATGTGTGACAGTCTTTCTTTTCTGATGTTGGCTGGATTCAGAGCCAGGTTCCATTTCCCTGCTACAAAGACTCTTCCAGCCTCTTTAAGCTTTCTCTAAAAATCCATAGTATAAACAACAAAAATCTAAAAATAAAAAAAAAAGGCGAGAATTCCTTCAAACCTGGTCCATGTCCTTTATCATCCTTCTAAATTCCTGTTTGCCATCACTGCTCATTATTTTAACAAGCAGCCATTCTGTGAGCCTCTATATCCTATAGTAGCTCAGATGAAGGCTTCCATGTACATGCCTTACAGAAGGATGACAGAGCTGAATCCAAACCCAGTAGTTTGTGCCACATTATTGCTCCATCAGCAGCCTTTTCCGTGCATTCCTGGCACAGATAATTTATATGTCAATAAAGGTGTAAATGTGCATTTAATCCACTGTGTTGATATTATCAGCATCCCTCTCATGGGCCACCTTCCTCCCATAAATCAATGTAAACACTTCGCAGTGATAATTGCCTTTTGCAAATCTAGCAGGTGTTAATTACGTAAAATCATCCATGCACACTTGTCATCTTCTTCTATGTATTCAAACAAATACCTAGAAGAGGGGGAAAAAAAAATGAGTTTTTACCAGCTTGAAAGAAAACATAGCTACTGATGTTTTTTGCCTACCACCAGGAGCCGCAAGTCAGAACTGATACAATAATTGCATGTTGTGAACATACTACACTCCTCATCCAAGCTTCTCAAAATGCTTTGATGCCTATTTAGAGTGTTACCTTGCCTTTGGGGCTTCTTGCATAAAACCAGCCCAGAATGACAATACTGTACATCAGAGCTGAACCTACTGCAACAACACTGACTGAAGCCTGCAAGGATCAACTCAAAACTCAGCTTTCGAGGGTTCGAGTCCCAGATCTAAAGCCAAATCCATTATCCTTCTGGGGTCTCTTACCCATGGATCTTTCTCCACAGCCTGTAAAGTTACTGTGTGCCATCTCCCAAAATCCTGAGCATCATAACACGTGACCAAACAGGTTCTATTATTACTCGGTAAAGAAAGAAAAATCACAGCTTAGGAGGTCAACCAGCTTAAAATGCTGTTATTTTTGTACTGAGAAGCACAAGTTTACTACAAGAGACAAAGAGTCTCCTGAGTTAATTTGTTAGGCAGGATCAATGTCAGCAGGCTTCAATATGCAGGCACCAGGACAAATACATTTACTACACTGAATTCCATACTAAAAAGGCTAAATATTAAATCAATTTCAGCCACCTTAGCTGAGCATGGTATAACAGCACATATTTAGCTGCATGTTGTTACAAGCCTGATAAGCACCAAAAAAATCCAAACCTGTGTCCTACGTAACAAAGGAATTAATAAAAAAGAAAATCATCAGACACTCTCCCACCACTGAAGGATAAAAAGCATGAAAAACAAATTTCTCATAACACAGTGGACATGCTTGTTCTGCATGCTGAGGCCCCTTGTTATGCCAAGGCAAAAATCATGACAAGACAACAGGTAGAAATACTGTTTTTGCCTATCACTTCAAATGCTCTCTCACTGCTCCTCACCATGAAGCAGTAGGTCATTAATCCAGTTCTCTTTCTTCTAAAGAGCACAGGAAAGAATACAGCTGATTGCAGCACTGCTGCTATGCTTTGCCATTTGAAAGTAATCTAAAAACACATCTAACCCATTTTACAGAGAAACAGGAGGTTTCTGATTTTATTTTGAAGGAGAATCTCCTCCTGATCCTCAAACCTGCCAATAGCCACAGAAATGAGACAGGTACCTTGAAGGCAATATATGGCCTCTGACCTTAGCAACAAATATCACAAGCAAAAAAAACCCCAAATTTTATAAATATCCTTAAGTCCCACCGAGGAAAACTTTTTCCCTCCAGTGATTTCACTGTGATGTGACACATGAGACTGCATCAGTCACATCGTGTAATGCCATGCTGGAATAGCATGACATAACCAGTGCAACTAAGGACAACATGAAAAGTCCGTGCAAGTGATAAGAAAAAAAAAAAGAAGAAGAAGAAGAAGAACAAGAAGTGCAGTCTCTGGAAGTTCCTGTGCATTCAGTGTTCCAGCTTTAACCATCATGGAAACAGACTCTCTGGGGAAACATGTGAGGATCTATTTGTATGTAGTACTTAGTACATGCCTGCAACCTATTACCATGTGTTATAGGTATTCAGTGTCACTGCCCAAGTTAGCTACAGTAATCTGCATATATTAAAAAAAAATATTAATAAGAGGAAAAAAAATATGTATCATGAAGCTTAAAGAACCATTTCAAGGCAGCCACAAACCATTTTTTAATATCTAGACTTTATTTTATTCCTATCATCTCCAGTAGAAATAAGTCTCACTTTTTATCTCTATGCATATCTGACTGTGGAGATGGATTTATTAAAAAATTTAATGTAACAACAATTAATTGGCATTAAATACAAAACAAAAACTTCAAGAAGAAAAACAAGGTAGGGTTTGCTGGGCAAATTGCCACATAGCCAGAGACACTGAAACCAACCAAACCAAAAAGCCCAGGTAACCCAAAATCTGAGCAATCCCTTTCTCCCATCACAGCAACATCCAAAGCCCCCAGTCAGGCTCTAGACCCAGATGGGCTATGACTGAAAATCCTCCATGAATGAACAGCTCTAAGAGCTCAGAGCCTACACCTGACCATGGCTTAAACACATCAGCACTCTCAATGAACCACAGGGGAATTAATATTCTTAAATTTAAACCATAAGGGCTCCACCTGCATACGTCCTACCAGGGTCCATCCTCAACACACAGTTCCACGAAGGTCCCCACCTGCACAGAATATCGCTCAGAAATACCTTGCTGGATACCCAGATCCCCAAGGACGCCGCCTGGCCGCCAGTCTTCCATTAAAAGTAAAGCAAATTAACACAACTTTTGGGGGTTTTCTCATTACAATATAAGCAATCCCGCAACATCCGGAATTTTTCATTCCCGCAACTGCCCGTGTTTCGGAACAAGCAGGCAAGCAAATCCACAAGTTCTTTTTCTCGCACGGGGAACAGAAGCCCGGCAGTCCGCGAGTTCCGCGGCTCTGCGAGGCGCCAGACAAAACCCCACGGCTTTGGGGACACCCCACCCGCGTCCGCCGCCGTGGGCTGCCGGCCGCCCCTCTGCCCGGCACACAGCGAGAGATAAAATAATAATCATACAAATAATCACGGAGGGCGGCAGCAGCAGGACCCGCCCGGTGGCCAGCCCCGCCCGCGCCCAGCCCGCCAGACCGCGCCGAGGGTGCGACCCCGAGCCCGCGCTGCCCGCACCGCCGAGCCCCGCACAAGTTGCTGCGGAGGAGCAGCTCCCGCGCAGCGCACCGGGCGGTGCCGGCCCCACCGAGCCGCGCCGCGGATGGGGCAGAGCCCCCCGGGACCCCCTTCCGCCCCGGGAGCCGCTCCGCGGCGGGCAGGGCTC
>VZRF01013122.1:48213-74299 GCA_013396875.1 Vireo altiloquus | reverse complement strand
CTGCTGCTCCCGCGGGCCGGCGGCCCATGCGCCCGGGGCAGGGCGAGGGGCCGCCCTGCACGCCCGGCTCCGGCTCCAGCGCCGCCGCTCCGCGCCGCCGCCACAACTCACTCTGGCGTCGCCAGGACAACGAGCGCCCGCCCTTCGCCGAGCCCCCTCCCTCCTTCCCTGCCTCCCGCCCTCCCCGCAGCGCCGCCCGCGCCGCCCAACGCGGGGGCTCCCACGTGGGGTCGCCACGCCAATGGAAGGCGGCCGGCGGGGGCAGGGAAACGGCGCTCTCCCGGCGGGAGCGGGTGCGGAGGGCGGCGGGAGGCAGCGGCCGCCACCCTCGGCCCCCTGCCCCTTCGGCTCTCCAGCATCACCTGCCCAGAGAAGCCCCCCGGGGCCGCGATGTCGCCAGCAGAGCGCTGCGGGCAGGCTTTTGGACAGAGCATGTCATGTTCCTCCTCTGCCCAGCCCGCTGTCCTACATCCATCCCCATGCCTTGGGATGTAGGAGCATCGCTGCAGGACCACGGGCACACAGGTCCGCGGGACGCCGGCCGAGGGATACCACATGGCCGTGTTGCTCGCACAGCACTATTAATGCAATATATTGTTGGTACCAAACGTGTCTTGATTAGGTGTGTATTCAAAGGAAAATAATGTAATCGTGGTGTCACCCTCTCTTGAGTGCAGATCCTTGCATTGCTTGGAGCTGGGCCAGCCTGCTCTGGAGCCTCGCAGGCTTTAACTAGCCAGAGCTAGTAAGCCAGGCTGGATGTAAGTTCACTCCTCGCAGAGCCGCTTAGGAAGCTCAACACCAGTTCTGGAAGTTACAAGTAGCTGCACTCCAGAAGGTTCAGCAGAAGCCAGCTTTGGTCCCACATGACTTCCTGGCCCAGCAGACTTCAAGCAGCCTTGGTCACCCTGCCTGGCCCACACAACTTCTGTGAGGAAGCAAAAGGAGCACTAGCAAATACTATCACAGATGGTCCCTACCTCAAATGCACATTTTATACTGGGAGTGCTGTAACATGCTGTGTTCTGAGCAGAATGTTACCGTCAAAGTCAGTGCTGGCTGGAGACCCCAGAAGTAGGGTAATGCTGAGGGGCTGTTGATTTCTGAAGGCAATCAGCTGGTCGTGCTTCACCGCCTGCTCTGACTGCAGTCCAAGGAACCAAGGGTGGCTACTGCCAACCACTCTTCTTGAGAGACCAGCAGGAAGAGAAATGGTTCCTGTTCCATGGGAGCGTACATTGAGGAACATCATCAGCTTTCACCTTTCCTATCCTGGCACCAGCTCAGCTTTTCAGGGCATTTTCCTCATTTTCTCTCTAAACTTGGTAGTTAGTCCTCTATGTGACTCCTTCTGTGGCACCTAATTCCTGAGCAAAGAAAATTCAGTTCAACCGCAAATAAAATTATGGTTACAGTCTTGTCATGCTTTGAACTTTATCCTCAAGGCTTGATTCAGCACAGCTTTCAGCCCAGTATTTGGTACATCTACCGGTAAATAAAATTTACATCTCATTTAGACCATTTCTTCAATTCTGTACTTTAAATGTCAAAGTATGTGGCCTCTGTAAAAAGTAACCTATGAACTTACGTTGCCTGAGGTTTTCTTTAAGCTTACCTGGAAAAACAGGATGTCACAAACGCCTGCTGTGACTCTTGGGACCTTTAGGGACAATGTGTCTTGCAGAAGGCTTCTTTGCTGCAACTCTCAGTCTGGCCTGTGCTCCAAGGCCTTTTCAAGCATTTTGAGGCACTTGCTGCCTGCCAGCTCCCATGGAAGATGACATTTCTGTCAATGTGTGGCTCAACTGCCATTTTTTGGTACCAGTATTTCTGGTGTAGACAACAGGAATGCAAAATTAAACCAAGCTGGTTCTTTGGCAAATTCAGGTAGGTGTTTTAGTATGGTAAGAGATGGTTTATAATACATTAGTTAGAAACTCTGCTTCTACTGTAACATTTTTATGTTTAGAAAATCTTCTTTAAAAATATGTGGCTAGAGGTAGAAAAGAAGATTAGAACAGCCTAGTCTGTGATAAAGGAAAATTTCAATTCAATGGGACTGCTGTAAAGGCCCTTATTTATTTTTCTCAGCAGTTGCATTCACTCGCTTGCCTGCAGCTTTTGTTGCTGTGGAGGTTTTCTTCTGTAAATTCTTCAAAGTGATTGATTTTCCCTTTGAAAGAATGCTTGACTGTAGAGAACTACAGAAGTGTAACCTTTTTTATTTTTTTCTTGTGCACATGTGATGCTTTGAGCTTTGAAAAGACGTGTGTACTGCCACCTCTTTTGTTAATTTGCATACCAAGAGCCTAAAAATTTGCATTACTGGCTTCATACTCCCCAGCTGAAGGGCAAGGACAGTGATCTCCCACTCCTTCCAGTTAAAGGTTGTCTGAAGTACATGTTCCTCTCTGGCTCAGACTAGTGAGACATTCAGCATTTTATGAATCAAAGAAGCACAAGGCTTATTTTTATTGATTAAATGTTATGGTTGTAGCAAGAAGCACTAATGTACAAGGTGTTGCACATATGCACCCTCCCCAGTGCTTACAATTTAGACAGACAAAAGGCAAGAGAGAAAAATGCAACATTTTAATCTGTGTTTTAGAAACAGAAAGCTATGGCACAGAGCTGACAAGGAGAATTTGCCAAGATCACGTCCCCCAACTCAATCAGCATCTTAACCAGAAGCTATTCCCCTTCTTGCTGGTTCTTAGCCTTTTGATGTATTCCAGCCGGTTACATAGGTAGAAGTAATCATGTGTAAAGTTACAGCCTTGGACTCTAAAAAGATAATGATCAAAGTGAAGTGCTCATTGGACATTAACACAGAAATAATTCTCTTATTTAAGAGTCCATACATAACCAAAGTTAACAGTCATTGTCCTATAAAAATCAGTAACAAAGCATTTTAAATGCACACCTTTCGTCCAGGGATAATGTCAATCAAATTCCAGTACAATTCTTATGAAAAAGCCATTTAGTATGTTCACAGAAAGGAAAAGATGGTGGGGTAGGAGCAGCAGCCTGGGACTCGGGACTCCTGAATTTGTCAGCTTTATATCATCTCAGCCCACCCCGGGTACTGTGGAAGCACACCAGGTTCCCACAGGATAAATTCTAAATGCCAGCCATGCACTGTAAATGTGTTAAATCAAAGATTGCCTTTTACCACAAATTCCACAGAAGTTGTACGAAACAAGCCCTTTGTCTCAGCTGGAACTCAGGGGTACCAAGTCCGCAATGGCTGAGTGCACACTGACACTGGCCATGCTTTGGAGCTGTGATCCCCACATGGACAGCAGGATCTGGCCTAGTGCATTTTAATCACTGAAATACAAGGCTTCTTAAATGCTGTGGAAGCCATGATGCCAGAAACCTACTCTTTGCCATAAGCATTTAGAAATATGAGGCTTCCTCTGCAAGGGCCTTTTTCCTGACACTGCTAAATGTCAGAGAAAGTTCAGTTCTAACACATTAAAAGATGCCTAAAAATACTGAATATTATTCATACTCTTATAGAACCAGTTTTTATTGCAAGTGAAAAATGTTTCATAATTAGAAAACAAAACATTAATGAAGAGCTACATGCAATTCATCATCTGAAGAATTTAAATCATTTAGCTTCAGATAATTCAGCTTTGATCCATAGACTGTAAGAGTCAACATTTCCTGAGGTGTTTTCACAGACTTTTGAGGACAATCTTGAGTTCATTTGTCTTTGTACCTGCTGCAGGGTCTGGTAAAACATTCTGTTACAAAACTGATGGCTGCAATGGTAGGAGTGTTTAGATAGCAAAAAACCAGGGATGTTAAGCTAAAATAGCAAAGCTTTCATTAATTTTTCAGGCTCTGTTATATACCTTTTAGCTTTTGGCTGTAGCTAATCAATTTGAATGTTCATATAAGTTCCGACTTCAGGCAATGAATTCTTAAAAATGTCTTATTTTGCATTTTTAAGATGTTATTGTGTAATGCCTGTACATTAAGAAAAGTTGTTGCTTTTGGGGATAGAATGCATCTTTAGAATTTATTTACCTCTCTGAAACCCAATGTAATATTTGAAAGATTAACTCTTGAGATAGCTAATAGGTTTACTTTAGGACAGCCAGATCCTGTCATTCCTTATTGTATTCCTTGGCATGAGGGGGATTGGTTTCCCTTTTTAAATATGAAAGATTTCTTTTAATAACATTTAGGTTTGGGAAAAGAAATCAAGTGCTGATCAATTGTATGCGACAGGTATATAATATCCTAGAAGCTGTTTCACCCATTTAAACTTCTCCTGTGATCTGAAAACCGTTTAGACTAAAGAGAAAGTTCAAACACTAAATTTAAATGACAGCTTTGAAAGAGAAAGGGCAGCTGTTTTCTAAGAATTATGTCCCCATACTTGTTAAATTGTGGGTTCCTGGACCTCTTTGGTAGGAAATATTTGGATTCCTCACTCATGGCTCCTAAAGACTAAGAATTTATTTCACAGTGCCTTATATTTCAGTGTAAATATTCTGGGACAACCCTCTATCAACTGTTGTTATTGTTAGCTCACACCTTTGTCATCCTCAGAGTTGTCAGTCTCTGTTTCCATGGTTAGAATGTTTATTTCTTCAAAGTAACTGGCTTTCTCCATGGCCTGTATCCATGGACAGCTGGCACCTTCCATGGTCGCTCATTACTAGAGTGAAACACCTTTGCAAGCTTTAAGTTAGGATTGTGGTGAGCTGCATTTTGGATTTGTGCTGAATGCACAATGATATAGATATTAATAGTAATATTGATAATACAGAGATGTTTTTGTTATGTCTGAGCTGGGCTTACACAGATCCAAGGCCACTGCTTTTTGTGCAGCCAGGCTGGTGAGGAAGTTGGGGGTTTGGGAGGAGGCACAGCCAGGACAGGTGACCCCAACTGACCAAGGAGATATTCCAGACCATATGGCATCAGGCTCAGGATATAAAGTGGGGGGAAGAAGGAGGAAGGGCAAAGTTTGGGGTGATGGTATTTGTCTTCCCAAATAACTATTGCACATAATGGGGCCCTGCTCTCCTGGAGGTGTCTGAACACCTGCCTGCCCATGAGAAGCAGTGGATTAATCCTTGTTTTGCTTTGCTTGTGTGCATAGTTGTGCTTTCCCTAAAAAACTGTCTTTACCCACGAGTTTTTACTCTTCTGATTCTCCCCCCTATCCCACTGCTGGGAGAGTGAACAAGTGGCTGTGAGGGCCTGGCTGCTGGCTGAGGTTAAACCACCACGGTCCTTTTTCTCCTTGCAGTTTTCAAGATTTGAGATCTCTGTTTTGCTTGAACAGGACACCTTGAGAGTGCCTTGGGAGAGCTACATTCAAATGAGTTCTCAAAAAAACATTTTCTGTGTCTTCTTTTATCTGAATGAGATGTGTTATACAAGTCAGTCACGTATACTGCAAAAGGCCGTAGACTGCGTACAAACATGTTTAATGAAGCTGAATACTGCAAGCATAAGCAGCAAAAATATTTTGTTTACTTAACATTTATACACACTCAAGTAAAAGCTTGTTACGTTTGGTTGGCTAAGCTTGTTTTCAAAAGGGACCTAGAAGGCTGAAAAAGTTAAATAAATAAACATATGCATAACAACACAATCATTCATATTAGCATTCTAGTTAAGTCAATGATTAATTCTCCTTTGAGGACAAAGTGGTAAAACAATTGTAGCCTAATGTCTAGTAGCAATATTACAGTCAACTCAAAATTCCAGATGATATCAACACATGCCTATGTAATACAGGAGAAACTTTCAGACCTGAAGTTTAAAGAGAAATCTGAATAACCATATACTCATTTGAGTATTTAAATATAGGTTGAAACTAGCTACTCTCCACAACTGGCTTGTAGATATCTGCTCTGTCTGCAAATAAAGAGGTCCCTAGACTTGCTTACTGACTTTAAATGGCTGAACTGGAAGAGCAGGATAATGTCACAGCAGCAGCAGAAAGGAGAATTTCTGAAATACATTGGCTCTTGTCAGAAATGAATATGAAGTCCAATGGGAAGATGAGAGACACTACAACAGTATCTTTTTGAAAACATGACTAGCTTCTCTGTCTTGGACAGTCTGAATATTTAGAATGTTGTAACTGAGCATTGAATTAAGGATGATAGGGTTTTCCCCTCCTGATAAAGAGTTCTCCATCCTGTTTGTTAGTAAAGATTGCAATAAGACAAAGCATTCTCCTGCTGGGGGCTGTAAGATCAGCACTGGAGAGAAAACTGAAACCTTTTGCAGCAGGTCAGTCTTTTCATGCTGACTCAGAAGACGGGAAACTGAGCCTTTCCTCTTGGAGACAGTGAAAGATAGTATGGGATGCCTCATGTGGAACAAGAGGATGATCACAAATGCCTGGAAAAAGCAGCTTCCCACATATTTCAGTTAGTGGCTACAGCAAAGAGGGAATTTCTTCTTTTAGCAGGCCTGGAGAACTGGACTTTCAACATCCAAACCAAGAAGCTGAGGTAGCAACCCTTATTTCCTTGCTCTGACTCTGTCTTTAAATATGTGTACTCCAAGGTCTCAAAAAGGCTTACTTACAGTTCCCTTAGGCTTATTAACAGTTATTACCCTGCTCTCCCCTCTCTCCACTTTTCTTTCCAGGGAAAAAGAAATTGCTGAGAATTACCGTGGACAATCTGACGGCTACAGAGATGGAAACAGAAGCAGCTGAGTTCATGGATGATCTAGTGGCTCCAGATGGAAGTTGGTCAGCAAATATATTCTATGCCAGGATAAATCCCTGAGGAACCTGATCTGATCTCCTTACTTGGAGCAAAAGTTCGGACTAGAGATCTTCTGAGGCCATTCTAACCTGAATTATCCAATCATCCTATGAAAATGAGGAATCTGCTTTATATAAACTAGTGCAGATGTTAGGATAGAGAAGATGGTTCCCATTTAGAAAACAAATTATTTATTTTGAAAAGATTGTATTATGCCAGTTATTTTACAGTCTGAAGTGAGATAAATCTAATAGAGGAACTTCTGTTTTCCTAATGTGAGCCTATGGAAAGAGCAGTGTGAATCTTTCAGCATTGATGCAGTCCTACAAGATTCAGCTGGATATAACCAGGACCACATTTTTAATTGGGGAAACACAGAACACAAGATTAAAAACATTGCTAAGAAGTTTTTACATTAACTTTGTTAATATGAAAAAGATTCTTTAAAAATGGGCATTTGCAACCTCATGTTATCTGTACATCAAAGGAAAATACATTTGCCTTGATTCTAAGGTAAGTTTATATGATTATAAAGATCTTCTTGAACAGGTGAGGTAAGGAAGAGAGAGGTTGTGAGTTCACATTTTTGCTTTAATACTTTCCACTTCTGTAATCTCTTTTATCTAAGGATTTCAAAGCACTCTATGGACATTAATGAATTAAGGCTCTCAGCAGTCCTGAGAGAAAAGGTAATGATTTAAAGATTGAAATTCAAAGAGATGAATGGATATAAATGGGAAATAGCCTCCTTAAAATATCATATACTATTCAGACCATATGGAAAATCCCCTATTTTCCTCTTTCTATCTATCCCATGTGCCTTCAAGGCAATTCACAGTACTGGAAAAATTGGTAAGAAGTGTTTACAACTGTTTATATACAGACAGATTGGATGCAATGACAACAGTGGTAGCAGAAATAAACAGGGAATAGATCAGACTGAAAAAACTGTGTCGTTTTGAACATGTTAAACTTAATTTTGGCCTATAGAGGTAACAAGTTTTACAGAATATTTTTGTACTGAAGTGGATTTGCTTTACAAATGGACACATTCAGGACTGTATGAAGTCACTTAGCCAAGACAGTAAAGTTGGAGAAATGCTCTCCTGCTCAGAATCAAACCCAGTCTCTGAACACAGAGGCCACAGCAAGGCAAGGAGTCCTGGTTCTCACTGGAATGCACAGTATACAGTACATTAAAATGCACTTACCCCTTTAATGACCAGCTGCATTCCTGTGCCTTTGCTAACCTGACAGGTTTTGTATATAAATAATTCTATTGATAGCTGGCAGAATTGATCCCAAAGGATGCAGTATCGTGTGCAATGATAAAAACAGCATCTTTCAGAAAGGAGGCAAAGCCTTTGGTGCACAGGGACATGAAATTTCAGGAGGTCTGTGAGGTCTTGCAACTTTTCTTCCCCTTTTATGTTTCCATTGGTCACAGACACACTTTCCTCTCAAGCACATTTGCAGTTCTCCAAGCTGTAAAAATTCATAAGCAGGACCCAAAGGGGAAGTGCCTTGTATCTTCCAAGGAGAATATGTGCTGTAATCATGTAATGAGAGCTCCCACTTGATGTAAAGCTTTCATTCAATGCAAGAGTCAACAGTCATGTTAAGGGCATGTAGCTTCCTAACTCAGGAGTTCTTGCTGTCCTGAGGTATAAGGAAATGAACCTCTTTGCAATTCGATTCTTTTTTTCCAAATTTTTTTTTAATTCATATTTTGAACAAAACTAGAAACTGAGAAGTATCTGCTTACAGAGAAAATAGCTTCACATCAATAAAGAAAACCTGCAATTACAAGTGGAAGCTCATTTCACACTCTATAAAAAGCAAACAAGACCTGAGTTATTATACATGCATATTAGCCTTTATTTACAATTATAATAATCAAGCTTTAAGATAAACATCTAGGAGCAATTTTTCTTTCTGTAGGAGGGTATCTATCCCTCTGAAACTTCTCAAAAGTCTTAGAAAGTAAAATCAGATGTACCAAGTCATGCCAAAAACCAGTTTTGTTCCAAGTCCTATCCCTGACAGGGCTCAGTAACCAAAGTCTGTGAGAAGATATAGGAGCAAACCAAGCACAGTTTTATTTATGTAGTGTGTAGTCCCAGCTTCCAGCAATTTGTGGCTCATAGCCTGAGCCAGGCAATGCCTCTTGTTCTTGTATAAGAAAAGAGAGTAAATGAATACTCCCAAGGCTTCTTCTGAAAATAGACAGTGGGGCATCACAGGCACCCAGGCATCCCACACAATTTCCTCATCTCTTTCCACTGAAATAGGTAAAACTGTGTTTGAATTCCCATAGGCATGCAGAGAGAAGACAAAGCAAAACGCTTCTCACTGATGCCCAGTGAAAGGACAGGAAGAAATGGGCCTGAGGTGAAATACAGGAAATTCTGTTTCAATATTTTTAAAATCTTGGTTTGGTTTTCTGGTGGTTTTTTTTTTTTGGGTGGGTTTGTTGGGTTGGTTTTGCTTTTTTTTAATTTAAGTGTGATCAAATGCTGGAACACGTTGCGAATGTGGCTGACTCTGTTTGAGCAGGGGACTAAACCAGATGAACTCCAGAGATGCCTTCTACCCCAGCTACTCTGAGTAATGCTCTGTGAAATACCCTTGGATAGCAAATAGTTGTGTGTTGCAAAAGGTCCAGACTCAAAGAATTTATATTCTTTCTGGCTTGAACCAGACTTTGAAACTTAAACTTCTGCAGCCCAAGCTCTTGTATCCTGTAGGGATGACTGCTTTTAGGCCAGAAAGTCACATAGGCTGAGTCATTCTCCACAGCTTCACAGTTAAGACATTCCCCCAATATGTGGATAAGACAATTACCTGGCATGTTTATCTTTAGTTGTCTTGTATGAGTAAGACAAACATCTTTGAAATAGGGCTGTTCCAGCAAAAACTTCTCCTTTTTTCTTTAAACCTTTTGTGTAGCCGATGCTTTTGCACCAGCAGTTTGTCATCAACAGAACCTGAATTTCTCAGCTATAAAAGTACAAGCAAAAACTTGAACTAACCGTTTTAATGACTGGTAATGAATGTAAGATCAAAACAGTCTCTCTGGTCCTGCAGTATATAGATTATAAGTGGGCAAAAGAATACATAGAGAAGAAAAGAAATGGAAGCTTTTGAGAGGTCTGCAAACTTCAAGCTCCCAATCTGGGCTTCACCACAAAAATCTTGGCTCCTGGATAACTCTGTGACCCTGCAGTAGCACACACAGATAACAACTAAAATGCTTGTCAAAGAGAGTTTTAATCAGATTTTGAAAAATAAAGGAATAAAGGAAACATGTTTATTCCCAAAACAGGTTAGCTGAATATTGAGTTGTCTTCTTGTTCACTCCTGCTGCTGTCAAATCCACCTGCTGTGGTCTCTCCATTTTTTGCAAACTGTGAAACTATCAATGTTTGCTAGTTATCACACCTTGTCCTGTTTAAACACCATATCATCTAATTTTCATTACAGTTAACAGGAATTGTCTTTCTTTTTTTGCAAGTACCTGCTCCCATGCTAATTTAATCAGTTCAAGCAGTTACAGAAAATTAAAGCCCATCCTAACATTAACCAAAATTTACTGGAGTGCCAAACAAACCTAATACAGTTACTTTATACTGGCAGTCCTAACCTGTGACACCTTTAAATGCATAAGATATGCAGGGAGGAGGGAAGAACAGTTGCAGGTGAACCCCAGCTGGGACGTGTGCACTGAACACCTCTGTGTATAAACCATTTGTTACCACAAGTGCTGAATGAACCAGGCAAGAGGGAGTGTGAGAAAGAGCAGGAGCCGCAGCCCTCTGCGCTGCTCATCACTTTGGTGGCAACATGTGCCTCAGGGGAACATCTTCCTGCTCTTTTATAAACTGTCAAAGCTGAAGAAGAGTAGAAACAAGACCTAAAGCACCTAAAGATCCAGGGTAACCACAGCTGAATGATGTTTATTTTGGCTTAGTTCGTCTTTACATTTAGTGTCTCCTAGGCTTTTTTGAAGGAAGGAATCTTTTTCTTTCTTGAAGATTGAAATAAAATTAATACCAATGAAAAGTCCCTATATTTCTTTGGTAATTTCAGTTGAAACCTAACTGCTACTGCTTATGCCTCATAGGAGAAATTTCTCTGTGGGAATTGCCTGCAGAGAGCAGGTCCTTGAACACAAAAATAATCCATACCCTAAATCTCTGGGTCAATCCTGTAAGTACAAACATGCTTGCCTTTCCCACTTCCCAACTTAATTTGTTAATTTATTTTTGTTTAATTTTATTATTTTTCTGTCTGGGTGGGGGAGAGGGGGAGTAGAGCAAAGAATGTTATGACTATTGACCTGAGACAGTCTCCTGGAAATAATCTAACAGCAGGGAACAGCAAGTCCTTTTCAAAACCAATGAAGCAAGAAAATGCTGTTGACCAAGCTATTGTGAGAGATTTGAGGAAGGGGAGGGGGGAAAAATTATGGAAAAGAAGGAAGAGAAGGGATAAAACTGTGCCTTAGACTCATACTTACTATTTCCTTTAGAAGAAGCCTGCATATTTTCAAGGCCATCAGTTTTATGGGATCTCTGTCGTAACTACCCCTTCTTCCAAAAAGATGCTGTTTTTAGCAGCAGTCAGATGTCATGCTTAGGTTTATGACTGCAGGAGTTTTGTTCACAGCGTTCACTACTACACAGCCTTGGATTTTCCTTGATCTGTCTCTCCTCCTAATGCCTCGTGGTAGCTTGGAAAAACAAGATAGTTTCTCTGTACAGTTAATATCTGTTTATGTTCTTCTTCAGGGGAGCTCCATGGATTCTCACTGTTTGAGACATGAGAATTCTGAAATCTTCACATATTTATTTAAATGCATTTAACTGGGCATAGCTAACAGGAACAAACAACCAAGGAAACAAATAAACCATATTCCCAGTCCTAATGAGATCAGCAGTGTTGCCAGGACCATGTTCCCTGTGAAATTATGGCCTTGGAGAGGCCCTGAGGGTGAGGAGGACCTTGCTCAGATATGCTTTGTTACTTCAAGATGCTACTGCCAGTCCCAGCTGGGTCATGCATGACAGCAAAGTTGGTCCTAGGAACAGAGGTAGTACAGACATTAACAATTTGATTTCTACAGATGCTTTTCTCTCTACAAAACCCCCTTTTGTTTAAGAATTACAATGGACAATACTGATATATTGTTGAACCTGTACCTTAAAAACAAAATAAAGTACCTATATAAGTTCTCAAATAAACAACATTCACCATCTTAAAGAACTTAAGAAAGACTGTAAATGATGGTTGTGTGAGAGAAACTTCACACTCAGGATTGGGGTTTTGTTAGTGTTTAATGATCTTTGGTTCTTTTTGCTGATCCTTCATTCTTTTTGTGTGTGTGCACAGGCACATGGAATAGTTTCTCACTCAAATACAAAACCCTTGATGTTAATTCATCTTTTGAGTTAATCCATTTACACTGAAAGCCAAGAGACTGAAATTATTATTGTTGGGGCTGACAGTTGGGGCCTCCATCAGGAACCCGTAGCAGTGGATTTGACTTTCCTGATTCCTCATCATTTTCCCCACATCAGGCCCACTAATCTAAAAACTGTACATAAACAAAGGGAGGTCATTGTTTGTGAGCATTAGAAAATTCAAAACTGAAGCTGTGTATGAAGTCTGTCTTTTATTTATGTTATTTGTTGGTGAAACAGACACTGTTTTCCCACCACATCATAAAGGAGACTGGAGTCCTGCTCTAAACTGTCAGAAAACATCTATTCTTTTTACTCAGATATGTGTAGCCACTATTCACACAGAGAAAGTTTGTGAATAAGTTAGCACATATTTACATTTTTAACTATGATATCACACTTCAGGATTCCTTTTCTAAAGACAAATTCCATGCTTATTTCAAGAAGTAAAAACCAAAACAGGGGAGGCAGGTTTTAAGAACTATATAAAGTTATCTATAAAAGAAATTTCCTCAACCATATCAAAGGCAGATGTTCTGCAGAAACACCAGCACCAATGTGCAGGGGAAAAAAAATCTGAACTATTGATGAAATGGTGAGGATACTTTTCTCCATGTTTAGGTATCAGATAAATAGCCAAGAAAATGTAATGAAAAAAAAATAAAGAAAAAGACTAAACAAAAAAGCCACAAACCACCTTTTGGGATGAAAGCAAGCATGTGTAATGGAAGCCCAAGGGGTAATATATTCAGAAAGCTGTAAGTGCTGAAAATGAAGGCTTAGAATGAAAGCAGCTCTTCAGCCATAACTCTACTGTCACTAACGTAAAGCTATAATCTTTTTTTCCTATGTTCTCATTATTATCCAAGCACTAAGTGTCAGTTAAGAAGATGTAAGAGAGCAGACCTTTTCAGTGGGGTGGAAATCTTTCGTCGCCTGTTTTCTTATATATAGGAATGTTACAATTTTGTCATGGCTTTTAACTAATCTTGGGTTTACTGCTGCTGTGAGAACCTTTTAAGGAGGTAGAATGTGAAATGAAATTATACTGTTACAGTCTAGTAGACTGAAAGGACTTTTTTTTTCTTAACCCAAAACAGCAGTTTCAATATTAACACTGGAAGGGTTGAAGCCCATAGCTATGATGAAATTGTGAAAGAAGCAGAAGCAAATTTGGTGGCAACCAGGAAGAGATGCCACTTCAAGCTTCTGACACCTTTTTTTTTTATATATTTTGAGGGCTGGTAGGTAAAATGCAACTGCCTGGAGTCAACGAATTCTTATTTTACAGATTTTCTTATTAGTACCAGAAAGAATATGATATTTTTACCTAAGTATTTTACAGAAGATAAAGTAGAAGCATTGCAAAGGGAAATGATTTATGAAAAAGGTTCTCATCCACCATCTGTCATTCTTTCATAATATAGCTCCTGTAAGAATAGTCTCAGAGGTGTTTGAAGCAGTCTTTAAGGAATAAAATATTAATCAGAGCAAGAAGGAAAACAAAATATATCCATGAGTTAGCAGTCAATTTCAACCTAGTGTTTGCTTCACTTTGTAACTAGATGTTTACAAGGTTTCAGAGTTAAGGCAGATTATGGATTTTAGTAGGACACCTGAATTTTGAACTGTCCAGAGAATAAATTTGGATTCATTGTGTTCATTTACTTCCTTTTAGAGCAAAAAGACTCTTTGGCTGCAATTTCTAGGATGTGTACAGCATTTTATTCTTTTTCAAAAGGATGAAAATTATAAATATGTCTGTTGAGGTACTTTAATTTAAATAGCATTTGTTCACTCTTTCCATGAGACATAAACGCACCTGAGCAGAAGGGGATAAAATAGCTCTCACTGTCCTAGAAGGATACAAAGTTGAGTTTGCACAAAAAATTTTAGCTCAAAATAAACCATATGCTGCTTGTTCAAACAGGCAAAAATAGAAATTGTCTTTGGGGGTAAATTCTTCCCCAGTGTTATATTCAGGGTCTTCTACCTTGTTTAGTTAGACCTAACACAGAACAATCTATTATATTTTACTACAAATTCTAGATTTTTTATCCCCTATTTAGGAACCTAGTGCACAAGAACTAATATCTCATTGACAGGAACTCTGTTTACTGAGCAAACTTATTTAGTGCTCTTTTACATGGCTCTTAAAGGGACAAGGGCCTCTTTCTTCCTAATCCCTCTCCCTACAACTGGAGAAATCATTAATACAGCAGAAAATCTTAAAAAAGAAGTTCTTCTGTGTGAGGAGAGCTCTTTGCATAGCATGAGCTGGAGGACAAAACAACCCAGTCCTTATTTAACCACAAACATTTTCTTAAGAAATAGCCCAGATCATCATGTTCATGTTTTCAATCCATGTATGTCATCACTCACACAAGAAAAATTACACTGCACCTCTTTGAGAGAAAGTGGTTTAAAGATATCAACAGTTTCAACTGTGTTAACAGGAAGACTTAACTGCTTATTGTATGTTTATCAGTCTTACACAGGGCTTTGCGTTGGGGTTTTTTTTTTGTTGACAGTAAAATGAGGAAATAAAGTTTAGGACCAGTATGCCAAAGTATGCCAAAAAATTTCTGTGCTCTCTAGTCTGCGGGTAACCAGGCAATAAAATCCTTCAGTAACCCACAAGGAAAGCACTCAAGGCTGCAGTCATGCCTCCATGCATTTGGGTATTGTCTTCCAGTTCCTCAATTTCACACTTTGCTAGAAGCACGCGGTGACAGCAAGTTTCAATTACTCACATCTGAAACAATATTGATGAGCCTGAACTGCAGCATTTGAATCTGCACTTCTGATATGGAGATGGTATCCTTTTGAATTTTCTAATGCTGTCTGGTTATCCTTATTTTGAACACAGATTTCTGCATCCTAAAGAGATATATTACAGCAGGAACTTGGAAACAGACACATTACTTACTACAAACCATGTAAGTGTGGTAGCTTTTCTTAGCAAAGAAAAAGCATTTCTTCCCTTAACCTTAGAAGAAATGAAATGCATCTCCTGCTGCCATAAGTAATGACAGAAAGCAACATTTTAAGATACTAAGTGGTTGCTCTATTTATTCATACCCATGGAAATTACATGTTAGCTTGCCATGTGCACAAATGGATTCACATCCATAAATCACAAGTAATTCAGCAAAGTTTACTACAGTACAGTTAACTCATTTGGGGGGCTTGTCAGTTCTGCCAGCATCACCCCCATTGGCTCAGAAGAGGATGGGAATCAGTCCAAAAGATCATCCAAGGAAGCACAGTTGTGTAGTGTATTCTACAGCAACTCCTCAGTTGATACAGCAGCAGCTAACTAGTATAGACTTCCAGCCTGGAGCCATTTCTACATGAATACGGGTCTGAGTTAATACAGCCTGAGCTAACCTCGCTCTTATCTCAGAAATAGCTTAGTGACCAGGAAGTCCTACGTCCGTCCAGCACTAGATTTTCTGTTACTTTATGGTCAGGAAAAACAGTAGCCATAGCCAGTATTTAATGGTCATCTATTCTCTCCTATATTCCCCTTGCTCCAGGAAAACAAAGAAACATTGAAACATGTCTGCTGCTGGAGTTCACTCAACATTTCTATAATTATCCCTGCTGAGAAACTCATTTTAGAGAGGGTTGGGTTTTTTCCACAGAGAGGGAAAACAGATTAATTCCTTGGCAACAAAATTCTAATTAATCAAAAATGTGGCTCTATTCATACTTAGCTTCTTCATTACAATAAAATATCAGATGTCTACTGCTGAAATTATGGTCTTGATTCAATGCAGAATCAGGTGGTTCTTAAGATTTAATTATAAAAATAAAAATTAGGTTTATTGACTCCATACGAGTGTTTATCTTTATCTATGATTCACTGATTACAGAGAGAAATGATTCAACATGAGGCAGGACTTTCTGCAAACAACTGGAAAAGCATGCTTATCTCCAACCCAACAGCCTGTCAGTCACCCTGGCAAACCATCCCCATGAGCTGGCTTTGGACCTGCTCAGCCTCATTCCAGCAATTACGTGAAGAAAAACAAAATTTGCAAGAGCAATCTGGTCTGTGTGTAAAGGCCACTTAGGGCACTGCTAGTACTGCCACCAAGGTTGTTGGTGTGATTTTTGGTACACAAAACTTCCATCATGCCTTTTCCAATATAGAAGTAGCTTTCCATGCCAATACCCATCCATAGTCCAACTGTGTTTCCTTTGGGAGCACATCTCTCCTCTCTTAACATCACAGAATAGGGAGCTTTTGTCTTTTCATAGCTGAATGAACCTGACCCTGCTTACACCCAAATCTGCTGCTCAGATCAGAATATGACCCTGGGTTTCATTCATGTATTTAATTGCTTGAAACTTGTCTGTCAATGCTAGTTTGTGCATACTGTAAATTCTGAAGGAAAATATTGAGCTTTACTTACCTGATAGTGTCTTTCTTTGTTCAGGTGTTCAGATGAAATCCAGCTGTTGGGAAGTGAACTGAAAACCAGCAGTGGTGCTGGCTTTTCTGTTCTTCCACAGATTTGCTGAATGTGAGAAAATGGAGAGCAGAGTGATGTGTCAGCCTCGCTTTTTCCCTCCTCAAGACAAAAAACACTCCAGAATTTACCTTTTCTTAATATAAAGATAGTAATTTAAATAGACTAAGAAAGCAATGGAAATCTAGGCTACATGAAAAAAAAAGAGGACATATTCTTGCTACTACAAGCTCAAGAGATGGTAAAAAGCTGAGCTCTTAACATACTCAGTAAGCTGAACCCTCAACCTCCCAGGCCTCTGTAATTTTGATAAGTAGCACCTTCTTTCCCTCAGGATTTCTAAGTCTAGACCATCTTCTAGAATAAAGTACCTCTCCTCCATCCCACAAAATTCATCTAGGGAAATCCTCCCCAGTAAGACAGTTGAAATTCTGGGACGTTTGAACTTCTCTGTCCTTCTATGTCCTTATGACAGCCTTAGCAACAGGAGAATATTCCCAATTCTTCTGTTGAAGCCCTGTCATTTGTAGGGCACAACTGACTTTTTATTAGGACAGAGGAAGAAAGACATTGCAATGGAAAAGTGAGGCCATCCGCCTGCCATTCTTGCCCTGCACTAGACAGCATACAGGTATATTGTGTGAAATAATCACTGAAAGCACCAGGAGTACATTCTCACAGATGAAGGTGCTGTGACAGATTCTAATGCTTTTTCACTCTTTGGCCCAATAAATGTTTGTTTATCTATAATGCAGAAAGTTTAAATAAACCCAGGCATAGCCAGAGGCAGCTGTTTGGGAAAGCTAGAATGGGAAGCTGGAACAGGCTTGGCTGGGGGGAAGGGATAAATATAACTAAAGTCCACAATCAGCTGAATAGAGCAAGGATTCTAGAAAATCTGAGGCCAGCTTTCCAATAGGCACCTGATTGCTGGAAAATCCATCCTTGTGTATTTTGAGGTGGTGAACACCATATCAAAATAATCTTTATTTCACCTGATGCTCCTGGTTGCTACTGTAACTCAGACAAGAAACAGCAGGAGGAAAGACGTAAAACGTGCTGGTTGTTGTCCCAGCCTGGTGACAAACCACACACTGCAGAGCATCATTTCACACCACAAAGTTCTCTAAAGAGGAGCTTCCCTTCCTTAAACTAACACCAAGAAGGCATCCCTGGCTGGTGAGGATGCTCAGCGAGCTTCCCTCAGGATTAAATGGTCCTTGAAAAAGGTGCCTGTGTGACTGTTAACAGCCCCTTATGCATCATCTCGGGAGCGCAGCCTGCCGAGTGTCTTTCCAGGCCCCTGTCATTTTAATGGACAACTCTCCATTGTGGCTAAACACTGTATCAATCCCTTCAGGGGGAAAAGGAGCCAACACTGCACATCACCCATACCTGACTGACAGGCCACGTTCTGGAGTACAGCCAGCGGGGAAATGGCAGTGAACACCCCAGTTCATCATAATCGTCACTGGGTGCAGAATTTCCCTGTGTCAGATTATTCAGACGGAAAAAAGGCTCTTTGTTAGAGCAGCACACATTTTCCTGCGTTCTCTGAGGGAGAAGAAACAAAACAGAACAAGATAGCTAAGAAATGAATATTCAAATGCATTTAAGGTTTTTTTTTCCTTTGTGTCTTCACAAGAAAATATCCTCAGAGAATTATCTTTTCTGTGAAGAACTGGCGAGGCTGCCAAGCAGAGCAAACTGGATTTTATTTTGATGGGCACACCACAATGTGTATTTGTCATCCTCTGTGCCTTCCTGGAGCATGAGTATTACTGCATTGTACTGCCTATGCCAAAAACCTTATCTGGAATATTGTAATGCCCAGAGAGAGCCCTAAATGTATTTGTCTAGTTATTAGCTTTAATTGCCAGCTTTTCAGCAGGAACACAGTGAAAAGGTAATAAAAACAAGTTTCCTTTAATAATAGAGGACTATAAGTTATCTTCTCATGCAGTTTTAGGTTAATGTATATTTGATGATGCACTTTTTTTCCAGTACAAGTATTTCAAAAGAGTGAAATATGGCTTTAATATTTTAAAAAGCATCACCCTTTAAAACTTGATATTAACAACATTTTTTATTTCTTTTGACTTCTGTGACATTTTTATCAAAGCCTTCATTTCAAGGCTTTGGTAAATTATATTTTACAGTCATTTTAAGTAACAAAACTTGTTAATTAATCACAACATGAAGTTAAACTTCTTTTAACAGCAAGAATTACAAATAACTTTTGAAAAATAGCACTTGAAATATTTTGGCTATAAAATATTACTCAGTTATTTTGTAAACTGAAACCCTCAGGAGCCCATTGCTTGGGAGTCATGTATCTTTAAAAAGTCTATGAAATTTAAAGATCAAGATAGTAATTCTTCTTGCTTGCTCTCTTGTCTTCACTCACCTCTGCCAGTTCTTCTACTTAAAAGTAAAGCTTGACTGTCATTAGAATTCAAAGCACTAGGTATTTCATATTAATGACACAAAGCTCTACAAAAATTCTCAGCCCTCTTGTAGTTTAGAATCGCTTTCCAGCATCCTAACAGGCTTCCAAGCAGAGTGTAAGCTCCACTGGGATTTTAACTAGAACAACACAGAGTAGAATTTATGAGTAAAACCATCTTAACCATCTTCTGTCTGCAAGAGTGGACACATGTGTCAGCACTTGCTATGCCAGCAAGTGATACCTTGGTAGATTTATGCAGCAAGAGGTTCAGTGAGAAAGTTATAATGAAGCTCTGAGCATATTTAAAGAAAAGCAACTGCCAGAGATTAAGGCAAAGATAATTACTGTTGACATGTTTAATCCCTTCGTGGCAGATGAAATAATTCAGCTTGGTTGAGATGCTACATACAGAATATAGAGGAGTGTTTCAATAGAGATGGCATTTGGAACAGAAGATGGCAGGTGCAAGTAAAGTTTATTTCGGGTATCATAGGCTTTGTGGTGGATTTATTGCACTCAAGCGGCATTCTCATAGGGGAAAAAAGAGAAAGGTTATCTGTGCGGTGCTGAACAACTCTCTCTACATGCAAAAGACATGGAAAACTAGCTAATGGAGAGAAAAGTCTGTGTTCAACTCATAACAGAATTTTGCTTTTAATTGCACATGGAAGAAGCTCGGAATCCCCTATTCCCTTTATGCCATTATACTGCATGCCATTTCCAAGAAGCCAGGAATTTTTATTACCCATTCCACAACGTAGAATTCACAGCACAGACAAGCTAAGAGTCTGCTTTTCATATATACTTATTACAAGGAAGACTGGATACAGGGCATATGGGGCTGAATACCTTTGGAAAAGCAGACAGTCATTCAGTAGGCAATCCTTTCAGCTGGGGAGGTGGCAGAAAGAAGGAAAGAGGAATGCTGAGTCCTTGTCCAATGTGTTTGGCCATTGTCTTGGAGTGACTTTATGATGTATGCCATATTGCCCGCTCTATGCTGTACTTCACAAACTTAGAGATAATTTCAATGCACACTCCTGGGTGGGTACCTGCCATGTACATGTTGTGGGCAGCCTGCAAGAACACACCTCTTGTGAGTAGGAGTACTCAAGAGCAGGCTTAAAAGAGAGTCAGTGTGGAACAAATGAGCCATCAGAAACTAGAGCAAGAGAACCTACAGAGCAAGAAGATGAAAAGGTGACCCAAGTTAGAAAAGCAGAGCTGGACAGGAGGTTTAAGCGAGACACGTGAAGAGCAAACTCAAAGAAACAGCTTTCAAATGTGATATGGTACAAAAACTCAGGAAAAGGAGAATTACACTGACATGGAGAAAAATCTTCAAACAGAAAATACTATTAATGTTCCCAAACTAAATTCATTCCTGATGTAAATCCTCTGAAACCAGTCATTTTGCAGTACAGGAAAATGTCTTGATGTGAATGCAACCTTATTCTGACTCGATGAGTTACGGCAAACAATTCAACATGAGAATATTGAAAACCTAGTCGGTTGAACCAGAGGAGTGAAGTATGTCTGTGTAATGTCAGTGTAGTCTGTTTTGTTAATCCCACAATACAAAGTATTCTGCTACTAATATGCCATTGCAAATTACGTGTGTCATTTCTCAGCTAAAGAACTGGGGGGAAAGGAATTTGTGTAAGAATCTACCTTTTAAACAAACATTGACTTTTGGATGTATCTGTACAGTAGGAATTCTCTTGAATAAGAACTTAGATGCTGCTTGTTGACAAGAACCAAATGAGATCAGGTCTTCAGAAAGATGCTTCATAGGCTGCTTTAGGAATCCATGCTGGATTCCACTACAAATACATGACAGAACAAATACAAAATAAATGAAGCATTTTCAGTAGCACATCACTTAGGGAAATAAGTTCTTCCAAAGCTCCCACAAAAAACAATATAATAACAATCTTTTTTTTTACACATAAAATACTTGAGTATATGAATAATTAAAAAAATGTAATCTCCTACTTCAAGGACATGAAGCAAGCAGACCTTTGCTCCAACTTACCCTTTCAGGAAATAACTCTTGTGAAAGACTTGTCCATATGTTTCTCTTTGGTAAACAGAATTCCTCTAAATTTCTCAAAAATATTGACTCATTTAAATGGCCATGAATCTCAACTCTTAGTAGAGATAACTCACCTCTGAAATGTTGAAACAAAATCTAAAGCACACTAAAATAATTTAGATGGTATTACCTGTGAAATGTTTGACTACAAAGAGTAAAATACATTTGAAGTACAAACATGCTCTTTACTGAGTACTCTAAACTCTTAGCTCTAGATGTTCCAGTGTTAAGAAAGTGCCCTGTGTTTGATCTTAAATAAACACACATTTCTGAGCTGTTATCTTCTTTTCCTAATATTTCATCTTAGGAGGAAAAATATACCTACAGAAGTGAAGCACTGAAATACTGTATGTCTATTTTTCTTTGTACAATGCTATTAATATTCTTGCACTGTAGTTTCTGGTGCATGCATTAAGTTTTAATTAGCATTCCCTGAAATTAGCATGCCTGAAAAAGGCATTTGTTTGTTTAGGAATCCAGGTTTCCTTAATGTTTTGGTTTTGTTTCCTTCCAAGCCTTCACCTCAGAGCTTGACCAGCTGATTTAATTTGCCTAATTTTAAAAGATAATGTAACAACTGAAAGCAAATAAACTCAAGTTAAATTGAATCAGCCCATTCAATAATATGCCTTAATATGATTTAATTTTATGCAGACTAGTGAATACAGAATTAGGTAGGGCTGGAGTAGAGCACTCCACAGGGTCCTGTGGAGCAGGCACTGCCACCTCCTGACCCGGTGCCGTGCCCTGCACCAAGCACTGCTCCCATATCCGGATTTGGGGCTGCCAGTTATTCCTCCCCCATCACTTTTCCCTGCCACCACACAAGTCCCCAGGCTGGCACGCAGCAGCAGTGATTCCTTTGGATGCCTGCATGCAGCTAAGGCTGTGTCTGTCTGCTGTGGATCTTACGGACCGCCCAGGATATGCAGTTGCCTGGAGAAGCTGTGGGTGCCTCATCCATGGAAAGGCTCCAGGCCAAGCTGGATGGGGCATTGAGCAAACTGGAAAGTGTCCCTGCCCATGGCAGGAGGGTGGAACTGGATGAGCTTTAAGGTCCCTTCCAAACCAAACCATACCATTTTAGGATTCTGTGAATACACACTGCTGCCTGTGGCGATATCGTCTGACAAAAATCCATGAGATTGCTTTTCGACATTGTTTTTTCCGTCTGCCACGTGTCATTTATTTGCCATAATTTCCCTGTTTAATCTTTAAAGGGTTTGGGTTTGTTTTGCTGTTGTTTTTTTGGTTTTTGGGGTTTTTTTGTAAATCATTTAAAAGCCACTTGGTGCTGTTATACCCTGTACAGAATTACAGATGTCATTTTGCTGGGTAAATAACATGAGGGCAGCACAGCCTGCCAGCACATCTCCGTGAGGAGCAGCAGCCTGTTTTACAGACAGAGAGGAGTAAAAGAAGTGTGACCTCTAGTGAACCCAAGTGCTTATACCACTCCTGCAAGAGGCACAGCCTGAAGTTATCTGCACGCTCTGCAAAACTTTATTCATAGCTCAGAAATGAAGATACATTTTTGTTACATCACAACCCAGAATGAAGACAAGGACAAGAAAAGGATAAATGTTGTAATACAGATTTCTTCACAGTTTTGAAGTGACTGGAGAGATTAACAATACAGCAGCCTCTAAATAAGGAAAAACCATGGTTTCTGACTACTACCTTGTACTCCTGCAACTACTCTGCCTTCTTTTCATTTTTATTGAAGGCAATAATTTCATTATTAGTACTTAATATATAGCAAATATTTAACCCAATCTACTGAGAGATTTCTGAGGTATTTGGGGGTCTGCTTATATCAGGAACTTCTTGGCTAAAAGTACATACCTACAGAATGCTGCAGTTTCTCCTTGATACCCATCAGACATTAAAATTAAGGTACAATAAATGAAAGGTATTGATGCCTTTTAAAATTCCCTTGAATAAAAGAAACATCACCAGAAAACGAGACACTTGAGATAGACATATGCAATAAACAGCATCACTTGCGAGGATTCCCACAAGAAATATTTCAACACTGGGACTGGATGCTGAACTCGAGGCACTTCCCTGCAAATCTCCCGCTGGCAGCTATGATGTTGTTCAAATTCACAATTCCAGCCCTAGAAAGAGTAATCACAAAGCAGTTCCTTAAGGAAAGGAGCCTAAAATAGTCTAAGCACTCAGACAACAGGCCATAAAGCTACAGAAAGTTCAGTTTTCTGAAGGTTGTACAAATCACAGAATCTTTTCAATTCACATGCTATACCATCGGTGATTTTATTTTTAACTGGACCTTTACAATAACTTATTCTCAGAAATATAATAACTAAAACCCCTTGCTCAGGACCATATCCAGAGAGCTTTTGAGTAACCCCATGGATGAAGATTCCACCTGGGCATTTTGTAAGTGATCTTATACATGGAATTACCTAATGACTCCAGTAAAATTCAGTACATATGTTGTCTTTATGTGAGCCATTAATTGCAATTCCTCTTGACGGAAGTGCAGCACCACATCCAGGAAGCACACGAGCACAAGATGCTGGACTTTGCTGCCTTGTGATCACACTGAAACAAATTCATTAATGACGACACGTGTTCATACAAGAAAAACAACTCGAGCAGTGCATGCAGAGCAAACCAGATTAGTGCTTTCTTAGTGCTTTGCTAAAGCTGTTTCTGGAAGAGGAAAATATCTATAGGCAGATGAGGAGGGATGCTTAACTAGAATACAGGCACTGGAAGCACTTAATTTCACAAATTCTTTGCTTATTTACCGCTTTATCAGTGATTTGATTTGGCCAGACCATTAGGATATGTCACAAATTCTCTTTAATCCATCCACATGATGATGCTTCAAGTAACTCTTTAGCTGAGCCAGCATAGATAAAATCACCTATCACTCTACAACTCTGATTTCTGGCATCAGGTGGTGTCTTGATTCAGCTCAATACTTGAAAACAGCAAACATCTCCCACAAGGATCACCACACAAAAGGCTTCAAGGTTATACATTAAAGGACTCATTATTAACTTGCTGCTGGTGCCTTCAGTTGCCATGTCAGGGACATTAAAGTTTTTAATCCTTGTTCTTTTTCCTTTAAGAGGTCCCTGGCAGAGAACGTTAATTGCAGTTTTGTATCCAAGTCAAGCAAGAGCAGAGAGAAATACAAACAGTGTAAACTGATGGCTGCATGTGTGAATGCCCTTTACTGCTCCACGTAATTCCATAATCTCAGAAAGGCAAAGGCACTAGCATGGTGAGGAGCGTGGTAACAGAGGCACACAAGTTATTAATAGAATAATTATTTCAGTAGCTGTAATAGCCTTCAAAATTCTTTTAATCTTTACTTAAAAATGTCTGATACTGTCGTAATGGGCAACTTGTAAGGCTAACTTGGAGACCAGGAAAGAAGTCCCCTGTACAAAGGTCACAAGAGTGTGCTGTTTGAACAGAGATAATGGCTTCTTGATTAGCTGATAAAGGTAATTTTCAAAGCTCAACATAAATAAAATAAATATTCAAATGACAGTTTGAATGTAAAAGCCTGATTTTTTTCCCCCACTTTGATTTTTGAAACACGTGAGTGCTCCTCATTTAAGAAGCTCAAATTCCATATGCATTCCATGTGGTCATCCCTGGGGTTGTAGCAGTAAAGAAAAAACACACATTGTTTTTTAGTACTTATAATTGTACTTGCTGTGAGTCCCAAACCATCTCTGGGTTACAACAATCACACCTTCTAGGGCACCTTTTATAGACAGAAACCAATACACAGTAATTGTATCAAAGCACAAACAAGGAAAAAGAGCAAATGTCCATCCAAATCCCACTTTTTAAGGTGTGGCACACAGGTACTGCAAGAGAATAACCCTTGGCTGCTACATGGCTGGTGACATCAAAGGGCAAAGGTCACTTTGGGGTCAATTTTTTCATTTGAGTTTACAAGCTTTCAGGCTTCCCTTTCAAACAAATTACACAGTTACATTTAAAGGTTTGGTAATCCTGTCTCTAGCATAAAAACCAGCCGAGGAGAGGTGGGTTTAAATCCCAGACCCTTGCCTGCAGAACAAAAGTATTGTAACTTCTGTGATAAGGTCGGGGCGACCTTATCACTCTCTACAGCTCCCTGACAGGAGGGTGCAGCCAGGTGGGGGTCGGGCTCTGCTCCCAGGGAACAAGGGATGGGACAAGATGTCTTAAGCTGCCACAGGGTTTTTTGGTTGGACATTAGAAGGAATTTCTTCACAGGAAGGGTGATCAGACATTGGAATGGGCTGCTCGGATAGGTGTTGGAACCACTCACTGTCCCTGAAGATGTGTAAGGAAAGATCGGACGTGGTACTCACTGCCATAGTGGGGTTGACAAGGCAGTGTTTGGTCATAGGCTGGACTCGCTGATCTCAGAGGTCTTTTCCAACCTAGTTGATTCTGTGATTTTGCGATAAGCGGCACCAGACGGCTGGGACCCTTATTTGGGGGACACTATCACCTCTTGGCCAGGGGTGATCGAAGCGCTCCCACCCAACTGCGAGCCCCTCACTGGCTCAGCAATTCACCTTTTTCCCTCTCTTTTTGCTCAGCGAGGAGCGGAGGAGTAGCTCCAGCCGGTGTCCGGCCCCGGCTCTGGAGCTCAGCTCGGAGCTCCCGGCTCAGGCCACGGACACAAAGTGCGGCGTATTTTAAACGTGAAGTGCGTTGTGTTTTAAATACAGCGTGCGGTGTGTTTCGAGCGCAGTGCGCGGTGCGTTCCGAGGAGCGCGGCGGCCGCGGGGACCCCGCGAACAGGCGCCGGAGCGGCGGGCGGGACCCCGTGAGGGGCGCGCGCGGCCCGCGAGGGGCGCGCGCCT